>JACXGJ010000323.1:0-139117 GCA_016801105.1 Esox niger
GAGAGAGAGAGAGGGAGAGAGAACGGGAGAGAGAGGAATGTGGGAGCGCAGAATCAGGGCTGACGTGAGGAGAGAGAGAGGTTCTGGAGCGGGAGAGAGAGCCAGACGGGAGAGGTAGAGGGAACGGGAGGCGTGGAGAGAGTGAGAGAGTGAGAGGAGGAGAGAAGTGGAGCGCGGCTGAGTTGAGCATCTCGCCCACCTCCAGACTCTGGGTCCTCCGTCATCGGGGTCAGGAATCACGATGAGCAGCCCGTCTCCTTGTTTGTTGCGTGCTGTCAGCCAGCCCCGGCTCCGAGAGGTGAAGCTCAGCCTGAAGGCCAGGGACGCGAGCAGGGAGACATCTGCAGCACGGCCCAGCACCGTGGCTTTCGGGAGGGATCGGGACAGCTACCGAGAGGCTACCAGGGACAGAGTCGCCGCCCCGGGGAAAGACACCTCCCTCCGCGCCGCTCTGAGCAGCAGCCGCAGCCGAAGCACCCCTCCTGTCCACAGGGCCCAGAGGAGGGTCGCCCGGGGAGATGGGAGGACCAGGACGGAGCCGGAGAACCAGCCCGAGAGGAACGGGACCCTCCGGGTCGTCCCCGCGTCTGGAGCTTCTCACCCCCAGGGGCTCGGTCTCTCCCCCATCTCCTCTTCCTCCTCGTCGTCCTCCACCTGCACCCCCACCAGACGTCAGCAGCGCCATGCCCCTTCTCCCCAGCGCCCCGCTGCTCCCGCCGCCTCCTCCAGCTCCGCCTGCACGTCTGGCAGGAGTATGAGGAAGGCACGCTGGCTCAGCTACAGCACCTCCAACATCTGCTTCAACTCCATCCTGGATGGGCGCTTCAGGCAGCTGCAAGGTACTTCCTGTCCGGACTGGTCCGGGGTGATGGCGTCGGTAGTTTAGGATGAGACCGCCCCGTTCTAGTCTGGGGATATGGTCGGTGGTGTTGGCGGCGTTGGTTTGTCCTGTTCATCCGCTTACACCTCTCCCCGCCAACCCACAGTGGAAGAGAACTGCGTTTCCCAGTGTGCCCCCCATTCCTCTGTATTGTGTGGGACAGATCGAGGTAGAGGATTTGTCAGGGTGGTCTGGCTTGTGATTCAGGGTTCATTTGTTTCCCACAGACATGTGAACCGGGAAGCCTGTGAACAAAGTGCTTCCACAGTAGTGTAGTGGGCATTTTTTAAAACCTGTATTTGTATTTATTCATTCATTTTTCAGGAAGCAGTGACTGTGCCCCAATTGTTCGCTGAATTTCATCTGAATATTTCATGGACAAACTCCTAAAAAGGTTGCGCTGTGGTTCTCTTTTATTCCCTCTGCCATTCAAGGCAGGCCAATGAAGCATTTTACTCCCATGTATTTGCGTGTTTGTGGAATTAAGAGACGGCTTGATAATGTCTAAACACGGTTGACGTTGCTTTATTGTATTACCTGCGCTAGCAGCTACCGCCCCGCATCATCAACCTGAAGAATGGGGCCAGTACCGTGGTATTTCTAACACTGGTTACTGCACTGACATGTCCACCGTGTTATTTCATTGTGTTGTCCTATAGAGCTGTTAGACTCTGTCGTGTTTACTCAGGTCAATCTTGAATTAGGCTCTCTGTTTATAAAGTCAGCCTCTAGACTATTCAAAGCCTGTGTGTTATCCAGAGTTCACTGCCTAGAACGCCTAGCGAATTATCCAGTTTTTCTCCTCTTTACCACCTCTCTTTCTTATCGTGCCTCCCCTTCATTACATTATCTAACGTTCAGCTATGCGAGAGAGAAAGGGGTTCTCAGTCATGCTGAATTTACTTTAGCATGTGCTAGCTAGCTCCCTGATGACAGAAACGCATTAGGAGCAGAACCTTCAGAGGAGGAAGAGAGGATGACAGGTTGTAAAGAGAGACGTCATTCATTGTCTCTGGTGCATGTCAACTTCTAGCCCACTGCCGCTGTCCAATTGGCTCAGCTGAGACAGAGACGTAAAATTCTTCCAACGGAGAATCTTTTGAATGCAGCCTGCTGGATTCAGCCCAACTCTGAGGATGTTTACAACCTCCCTTACCAACGATGCAACTTGCTACTCTCCTCTCTTTCTCCGCTCTACCGTCTCTCCGTTTCTGTCACTAGCTCTCTCTCTAACTTGCAGCTCTCTTTTTTTACCCTCTCTCTCTCTTTTTGCTTTCTATCACCCCCAACCTCGCATCTCTTTCCCTCTCTAACTGCTTTTACTCCAACTTCCTCTCACTCACTTTCTCAAACCGTCTCCCCTTTCCCCTGACTCTCCCTCTCGATATGTGTTTCTGTTTTGGTCTTCATCGTGTCCGCCGTCCCATATTGATTCATTGTTGGTTGACCTGTACCTTTTGTTAGTCCATCATTCTTTTGTTAGCATTAGACATGTCTGTGTCCTCTCTGTTATTCCCTGCTCTGCCAGCTGTATTTCACTTAGCCTCTGTTATGTGTCACCGTGCGTCTGGAGGACCAATGTTTCAGACATTCTACCTGTCTACAATGCACGTTGTTTATTCCTACTCCGGTCTTTGTCTCGACACTCTCTCACCCTTCTCTGGTGTCATTCCAAAGCCTTGTTCTCACTGCCTGGATAAGTGTAGTTTAGTCGGGAGAGAGGGTGCTACCCAGCTGTATGTCCTACAGCTTGTCCTCTCACCATGTACCACTCCAGACCCAGACTCCTGCAGCACTCTTCCCAACGGACTAAACTGGTCAGATTGTCAGGTTGTATTCTGGTTATAGTAGGTTGCTGTTATCTAATGTTGCATTCTGGTTGTACAGTAAAACGGACAGGCAGCCGGGAGTAGAGTTGGGAGGGTGGATGTGAGGATTGATCCCCGGTCCCTGGGGTCTAGCTGGGAGCATTACTGCTATACAGTATGTTTTCTTCTACTCTGCGGTGTTGTGGCATCTGTTTAGGTGTTGTGTTGGCTTGGGTTTTATGTCTGTTGAGGTTTTGTTTATGTTGTGTTTTTTATTTGTTTAGGTGTTTTCTAATGTTGTGTTGCGTTTTCAATTTGTTTCGTTGTTTTTCGGTTATGTTGTGTTTTCTATTTGTTTTGGTTGTTTTTAGTGTTATGTTGCATTTTCTGTATTTTTGGGTGTGGTGTGTTTAGGTGTTGTTGTGTTGTCCATATCTTTAGATGTTGTGTTATATTGAAGTGTCTGTCTGTTTAGGTGATGTGTAGAGTTTTTTTTCTTCTGATTTTCTGGTTTGCACTTTATGCTAAAATGCAACAGAAGCAACTATATGCTTTAAAATGCCAGCTGTAAATTTGTATTTAATATTATCATGTAAATTACTGGACAGAAATGACCAAGAAAATCTAAAAGCTGTAGATAATTCAATGGGTCCACAGTCAAACTATTCAAAGTTACTAAATAAATAACAGACACCCAGAACATGTGTATAGGAATATAAACAGTATCATGATTTATATGACCTACCATGGAAAACACTTCTATTTCCCTTTAAGGTGTTCAGTTGTGGTTGGTGGCAGTGCCAGCGTGACAGACTTTACTTAAATCTAACCCATTACAGTAGCAAGTTCATGTACACATTGGATTTGTTTCTGTGTTGCGGGTTACACAGCCGGTCCTTAGCCAAACACATCACCAGTTCTGCCAGACCCCAAGCATGGTACCTGCATGACTCTCTGCTGGGCCGACCCCATCCACAGCTCTGCAAGGGGGATGACTGGGAAGGAGGAAAAAACGCCCGGCATTCTAGCTCTGTATGTGTGTGTGTGTGTGTGTGTGTGTGTGTGTACAGGGAAAATCCATCAGCATCAATAAGTCATATTGCTTGTGGCTGTCGCTGGCTGGATTCAGAGAAAGGGATGGGGCGGGAGATCACCGGGAAGGCAGCATGTGAAACAACACAGTAGTATTCAGTACCGGTTGTTTCTCTGTCAAACACCAGACACGGCTGATCGCTGGGACAAACCAGCAGAGGTAGTCCTGAGGCCAGCTTAATCCAACATACAGCATCTATATACAACAGCTAGTTTAGTGAAATGTAGCAGTCCCACTCGAGGATAAATGAATGCTAAACGATAGTTTGGCTGTGAAAGTGTATCCACTGAGAAACCCTCTTTACAACCACCACCCGTCCTCCAATCCCGGCCAAGACCTAGTCTGTCTGTTCCCTAGATGATTTCCACTGAGTATTGTATTGCTGATCTAGTAGAATGTGATGTGAGTGATTGTGACGTTTTGAAGCTTGACTCCCTTTGTTCCTAATGGACTGAACAGTGGGATTCTGTTCATTTCCTACAAAAACAAGGCGGAAGTCAGTGGGTGTGTCACACGTCCTAGTCCCAAACCTTAGTGGCTACTTTAGACCGGGGCCTGTGCTTGTGGTACTAGGGATAGGTTGAGACTTAGGATGCGGAGAGTACCGTTGTTTTGCAGGTTTTAATAGCCATGACTTGTTCATCATAATCAGGGTGATCCACATGATGTTGAGTCCTTGTTCCGTACCAGAGAGAAGACAGGACTGGTTTGCCAATGCTGCCTGTTCTCTTATGGAGTGTATAGGAGTGGTGGCAGATTTTTAACATTTTGAGAGTGTAGAGAATACAAATGCGAGCAACGATGAAAAGGCGTTTTGAGGGGTTCAAAGGAAAGACATTTCCCTGTTTTATCTCTAAAGACCAGGCCCGAACGCTTGCATCTCTCCCTAACCCACACGAGTATCAATATCTCCATCCCTCATTCCCTGATCCACATTGGCCCTCCAGCTGCTTGTCCTCTATCTCCCTTCCTCTATCTCTCACTCTATCCCCCTCTTTTCCCATGCTTCTCTCTCTCTCTCTCCCTGTCTAACTGTCCTCTCTCTGTCACTTCCCCCACACTCCTGCAGTCCGTCACTCTCTTTCTCGCTCCCCCTTTCTCTAGCTCCATCTTCCCTCCCTCCCTCCATCTCTGCCACTCAACAGCCCGGGAGCCTGAATCATTTATAGTACAAGTCATTAAGGATGCAGTATTTTGCACTGGTATATTTGGGACCAGGGATAAACATGGTGCAAGCATTAGGGGAAGCATGGAGGCCAGCACCCACACACACACATCTTTTTGTGGGGATCCCACGTCGTAGGGTGTCTAGCGTAGTGTGTAGTTGGGTGTGAATGCAATTAAAGGGAGCAGGGTGCCAGTCGGGACACAGGCGGCACGTTGAGGGGGAAAAGTGTGACTGAGACGCGAGGCAGATCGCTAGATGGGCCCAACTACTCACCATTCAGACTTCCAGAGGTCTCTGCTCTCGGAGGCCCTGTCGTTTCTCATGACTCATTCATTCACGACTTAGAGAAATATCTCTCAAAACGTAAATGTTCGTACATTATTTAAAACCCAAACACGGTTTGTGTTTAGCCACTTTTCTTACATCATACGTTTCATTATGCTCACCCCTCTGTAAAGAATAAAGGATATCAGCTGCTCACAGTTTGGTTTCCACTAGTATTGTATTGATGCTTGCTTGAATGAATCCCCAACCACAAACGCCTGGATCACCTGGTGATATGTGACATAGCTGACCTCCCTGTCATCCTCCAGATGAGCGCGAGGCAGTCCAGAAGAAGACCTTCACCAAATGGGTCAACTCCATCCTGTCGCGCGTCAACTGCCGTATCTCTGATCTGTATCTGGACCTGAGGGATGGACGCATGCTCATCAAACTCCTGGAGGTCCTCTCTGGAGAGAAACTGGTAGGTGGTTGTGAGTGTGCACACTTGTACAATGTGTAATGTGCCTTTTTATAATGTATCATTTATGTGTTCAGGCAAACTGTTTTGTTTTGTTTCTCCACTGCACTAATTAGCCACATAGCCTTGCACTACTGAACATTTGATCTGAACTCTGTCTTCTCATCCCACACTTTTTTACTCTCTTCATCTCCCTTATGTCCTCCCACTTCTCCTCCCCTCTCTTTCTCTCACTCCCTCTCCTCCTCTTCCAGCCGAAGCCCACAAAGGGCCGGATGCGTATCCATTGTCTGGAGAACGTGGACAAGGCCCTGCAGTTCCTCAAGGAGCAGAGAGTCCATCTGGAGAACATGGGATCCCACGATATCGTGGATGGTAACCACCGCCTCATTCTGGGCCTCATCTGGACCATCATTCTCAGGTTCCAGGTGAGTGTGGATCCCATCCAGCCCAGAGCCCACTTGGCACTGCAATCCTAGGCAAATTAGCCAACGAGTGTTAGTCATCTGCTAAAACAACCACTTTGAATGCTTAACAACAACAGTTCAAAACCTGTACACAGTCTGGATTCCAGCACCAGCCAACAGTATCTGGAGATAAAAAAACTCAAACTCAAACTACACCCCAGTCCCATGGCTTCTTTTATCAGGGGATTATACAGCATGTATTTTTAATTTGACAGGCGACTGTTATTTTTAGCCTAGCTAGTTCAAACAATATGGCCTGTTTTTTGCATTATTCACTCATTCAAAAAGGAGTGTAAAAAACAGGAATGAGTTGACTAGCTAACCTCTGTCTGTCTGCGTGGGGGCACAGCGTCAGATGAAATGGAGGAGAAAAGCAAAGCAGTGCTAAATTTAGCCTCTCTGAGGAGCATCCTACAGAAACAGTAGAACCGCTGTTCTAATTACTGACAGTGTGAGTGGGAAACTGGGCGGGAGTTCAGGTAACTGGTAGTTGGTTGGAAACTAGGACCACTGCTAACTAACAGAGTGAACATGGCTCATTCTATACATTTAACCAATGTGAAAATCATATGTGACTTGATCAGCCTTGTCTAACCTTGTCTATCCTTGTCTTAACCTTCATAGGTCCATACTGACAAAAAAAACAAAAAACATTACATGTTAAATAGGAAATTAACAGTTTATATGTAATCATTGTCAGGTACACAATCCACTACATGGCGTTGAACATTTAGGTTGTGGTCTGGTCTCCTCTACCACTTAAGATATAAATATATCTAGCGTAGTTTTAATGTGGCCGTTACCCCCCGACCCTGTCTGACAGATCCAAGACATCGTGGTGGAGATGGGGCAGGCTGACGGGACCCAGCGGGAGAGCCGCACGGCCAAGGATGCTCTGCTGCTCTGGTGCCAGATGAAGACTGCCGGGTGAGAAGACGAAGAAAGACAGTTAGCAGTTGTTTTTCACTGAAGCAACTTAAAGGACGTCAACACTGACACAACGTTTATATTTAGTAAATGTGGCCGGTGTGCGAATAGATTCAGTAGAGGTTCT
This sequence comes from Esox niger, assembly GCA_016801105.1. Classification (NCBI taxonomy): domain Eukaryota; kingdom Metazoa; phylum Chordata; class Actinopteri; order Esociformes; family Esocidae; genus Esox; species Esox niger. Next base: position 7,213 of record JACXGJ010000323.1, read on the forward strand.
GTACATCATTACCAACATGTTTTACATAGTGCTTCCATAGTTTGACTTGTCAGATTTGTTGACTGGACATCAATCTAATACCACTACGATGTTCTGTAAACTACAGTGTTCAGTTTGTGATTGTGGCAAATCAGTGGCATGAACTCTTTGTCCTTCCTGTCGGGTTTTTACAGGTATCCCAATGTAAACATCACCAACTTCACCACCAGCTGGAAAGATGGCATGGCGTTTAATGCTCTCATTCACAAGCACAGGTGAGACGTATGACATACATTTCCATATTACTTGCAAATCTGCATTCATTGATATAATTGGTTACAACCCGACTCAGGGATTTTCTAAATATATGGTTATGGTTGTTTGTATTATCTGAATACAAGCCCACAACCCTGGTCCCTTCATTTCCACTGCCACCCATCTCACTCCCTCTTTCTTTCTTTGTCTTTCTCCCAATCTGTCTGTCTCTCTCTCCCTCAGGCCAGACCTGGTGGACTATGGTGGTCTGAAGAGGTCCAACCCGTCCCATAACCTGCATAATGCTTTTACAGTAGCAGAGCAGAAGCTTGGAGTGACTAAACTGTTAGACCCCGAAGGCAAGTTTCCTGATCTAGAATTAAGGACCAGTTTTCTGATTTAGAGCAGAGGGAAGGTTTCCTTATTTAGAACATTGGGCCAGTTTCTTCTTCTAAAAGTGACGTCTGGTTTTCTCATCTAGAGCTGAGAGCCAGTTTCCTAATCTACAAGTGGGGACCATTTTTCTCATTTAGAATGGAGGGCCAGATTCATGTTGAAGAACTAAAGTTGTGCACAAAGGTGTGCATACCCTTGGAGAATTGGTTATATATGTACCGTTTGTAAAGAAAACATGAGCGAGCAGGCACAACATGTGTATCGTATGGGATTCACATTCAAGTGTAGGTCATAAAACAAAACATGGCAAAAACATGTTTTACTGATCCCTGTTCAATATTCTGCATACACTTAGTTCTTAATACTGTGTATTGCCCCCTTTAGTATCAATGACAGTGAGCAGTCTCTTGTCATAGTTGTCTATGAGACCCTGAATTATTGCAGGTGGTATAGCTGCCCATTCGTCTTGGCAAAATGCCTCCAGATCGTGCAAAGTCTTTGGTTGTTTTGCATGAACCGCACGTTTGAGATCTCCCTGGAGTGGCTCGATGATATTAAGGTCAGGAGACTATGATGGCCACTCCAGAACCTTCACCTTTCTCTGCTGTAAACACTGGAGGGGCATCTTGGCCTTGTGCTTAGAGTTATTGTCATGCTGGAAAGTTCAAGAGCATCCCATGCGCAGCTTTCGTGCAGAAGAATGCATCCCATGCTGCATTCATCTTGCCATAACTTTTCACATGATTCCCCGTGCCTTTATAGCTCACACACCCCCAAAACATCACAGTGTGGATGGTATTCTGTTCACTATAGGCCTTGTTGACCCCTCTCTAAACACAGCATTTAAAGCTCTATTTTTGGTCATGTCACTCCAAATTACAGTGTGCCAGAAGCTGTGAGGCATGTTAAGGTGTTGTCGGGCATATTGTAACCACACTTTTTCGTGGCATTGGCGCAGTAAAGGCTTCTTTCTGGCAACTCAACCATGCAGCTCATTTTTGTTGAAGTTTCATCATATTGTGCTCCTAGAAACAACCACACCGTTTTTTCCAGAGCAGCATGTATTTCTCCTGAGGTTACCTGTGGGTTTTTCTTTGTATCCCAAACAATTCTTCTGGTAGTTTTGGCTGAAATACTTCTTGGTCTACCTGACCTTGGCTTGGTATCAAGAGATCCCTGCATTTTCCACTTCTTAATAAGCGATTGAACAGTACTGACGGGCATTTCCACGGCTTTGGATATCTTTTTATATCCTTTTCCATCCTTATAAAGTGCCATTTCCTTGTTACGCAGTTTTTTTGAAAAAAATGTCTGCGCCCCATCGCTCAGTATCTAGCCTGCTCAGTGCATCCATGTGAGAGCTAACAAACTTATTTACTATTTATACACAGACACTAAATGCAATATAAAAAAAACCAGGTGTGGGAAATTCACCTTTGATTGCCATTTTTATCTATGTGTCACTCTGTGTCTGTAACAAGGCCAAACATTCAAGGGTATGCACATTTTTAATATGGGCCATTTGGGTGATTTCTGTTATCATGATTTACGAAGGAGCCAAACAACTTAATATATATTATCACATATTATCACTATTCTTGCATGATAAGTCATATTTTCAATGCTAAAATTTCACAATATCTGCCAGTTTCCCAGATACAGATAAAAACCACCCGGGCTAAAAAGCATACTCAATGAAGTCTGTCCAATAAAAACAGATATTTCTCGTCCAAGTAAGTGTGCTCTTGCAACCAAAAATCCTGTAATCTTCAAGTTCTGATTGCCTGGCTTGGTCTGTTCCGTCCACAGACGTGTTCACGGAGAACCCAGATGAGAAGTCCATCATCACGTATGTGGTAGCATTCTACCACTACTTCTCTAAGATGAAGGCTCTTGCGGTGGAGGGGAAGAGAGTTGGCAAGGTGAAGATGGGGTCATGTACCTGTGGGTGTGTGTTTGTATGTCTGCATGCATAGTTTTTTGGCAGCGTTATACCACCGTGTCTGAGAAATATCCCTCTCTGTCCACCCACTAGGTACTAGACCATGCTATAGAGACAGAGAAGATGATCAACAAGTACGAGACCCTGTCGTCTGATCTGCTGACGTGGATAGAGCAGACCATCATCGTCCTGAACAACCGGAAATTGGCCAATTCTCTGAACGGGGTCCAGCAACAGCTTCAAGCCTTCAACTCCTACCGCACAGTGGAGAAGCCACCCAAGTCAGTCACACCAAAATACCTTCACTCTTTAAACTCCAGCTAGGGTTGCACAATTTCAGGGCTGTTAACTGACCATTGTTCTTAGCATTTAGCACAATGTATATTTTACAGTGAGACATGTGGTCAACTAGTTGAGTTTCTGACACATTGTTCATTGTTGGGTCTCCATTGTTCTAGGTTCCAGGAGAAAGGTAACTTGGAGGTCCTACTGTTCACCATCCAGAGCCGTATGAGGGCCAATAACCAGAGGGTGTACACCCCCAGAGAGGGCGCTCTAGTGGCAGATATTAACAGGGTAAGAAACCTAAGATTGCACTTTAATTAAAATGTTTAGTTTGGATTAATCGGGCTAGTTCCCCACTTCCTGGCAAAATTGTACAGGGATGGACTTTAATAAACAAATAAAAAAAACACAAAGAAAGATTCTTAACAAATTCCTAAGGTGTCCCTTTGGCACTTTAAACATCTGTGTTGTCCTCTGCAGGCTTGGGAGCGCCTGGAACGAGCAGAGCATGAGAGGGAGCTTGTCCTGAGAGACGAGCTGATTCGTCAGGAAAAGCTGGAGCAGATGGCCCGACGATTCGACAGGAAGGCTTCCATGAGAGAGACCTGGCTACTGGAGAACCAGAGATTAGTTGCACAGGTAATACGTCCATTAGGACACTCATTCAGCACATGACAAAACAGATGTGTACTTTTTGTTCTGGGGCCAATTTAGAGTGGGCAACATGGGCCTTCACATAAATCATTAATCAGGGTGAAAACGTACTTAGGCCTCAAGTCAGAATACTTACCACCTCCAAATATTAGGATAGACATACAGAACAATCTCTCTGCCTCTGAAACAACCCTACGTTACCCCTCAGGACAATTTCGGCTATGACCTGCCGGCGGTGGAAGCAGCCAAGAAGAAGCACGATGCCATCGAGACAGATATCGCAGCTTATGAGGAGCGTGTCCAGGGTGTCGTGGCTATCTCCAAAGAGCTGGAGTCTGAGCGCTACCACGATGCCAAGCGCATCAATGTGCGTAAGGACAACATCCTGAGGCTTTGGGATTACCTGCAGGAATTACTGAAGGCTCGCAGAGCGCGCCTGGACAAGAACCTCACCCTGCAGAGGATCTTCCAGGAGATGTTGTACATCATCAACTGGATGGACGACATGAAGGTATTGTCACTGGGTTTCAGTTAACTGCCGGCAATTGAAGTGGGGATTTGAATTTAATATTAGAAAATGAAAAAACCTTGAAATCAATACCTTCTACTATTTAGTTTGTTGGTAAGGATTCAAAGATATTTGCCATTTTAAAAATTATTTAATACAAATTTCATTTCTGGAATATTCTAGCTTCAGTTGGAATTGACCCCAACCCAGATGGCAATAATATGGTCAATTTCACGATCATGTATGTTAATTCTTTCCAAAGCCACTTACATAGAGATTTTAAGGACATATTGGTTCTATGTATGGCATTCTGAAATCAACCTTACTGTAATGGTCTTCTTAACCCCCTGACCCATCAGTACCAAAAAAACACAATGGACCCATGTGCAACATATGTGGAAGAATCTAGCTATATATCATGAATACTATCAAAATAATATTTGTTAAAGGTTACATCACATGCATAAAGAAAAATATGCCAAGCTATGTCAGAGCATTTTTCAATACCTTCTTACCTTTCCACCCTGACCTCTGACCCTGTGATGTGTCCCCAGGCTCGACTGCTGTCCCCTGACTTTGGGAAGCACCTGTTGGAGGTGGAAGACCTGCTCCAGAAGCATGCTCTGGTGGAGGCTGACATTGCGTTGCAGGCAGAAAGAGTTCACAATGCCAATGCAGCTGCTCTCAAATTTGCTAATGGAGACAGTAAGTCCAGCGGACACACATTTATTTACTCAAGGCAATGTACTTAGGCCAGACATCTCATCTAACATTTATCACCTGTTAACCTCACAAGAGGCATCACTTGGCATTAAATCCTTTTGATATGCAAAGTAACTTAATGTAAATTATAACCCACTACAATAATCCTCCCATAACATTAACTGATGGTTAGAGTCTCCCCTCTCCTCTCCCCCCCTCCTCTGTCCCCCTCCTCTCTCCCAGGCTACAAGCCCTGTGACCCCCAGGTGATTAAGGACCGGGTACAACACCTGGACCTGTGTTACCAGGAGCTTTGTTCCTTGGCGGCCCAGCGCCGTGCACGTCTCCAGCAGTCCAGGCGTCTCTGGAACTTCTTCTGGGAAACGGCGGAACTGGAGAGCTGGATCAAGGAGAAGGAGCACATCTTCTCCTCGCTGGATTACGGCAAGGACCTGACCAGTGTTCTGGTCCTCCAGAGCAAACACAGTGCCTTTGAGGACGAGCTGGACGCCCGCCGTGCCCACCTACAGGAGATCATGGGGGAGGGGGACAACATTATGAAGGCGGGACACTTTGGAGCCACGCAGGTAGTTGGGTAGTGTGTTGTGTGGCACAGTTGGTTGGGCGTGCCGCTTGCAACCCCAAGATCATGGGTTCAATTTCGGCTGGCGTCACAAATATGTAAATGCATGGAGACTGTTATGATTTTTAAAAGCGACTTCTAAATGGCATTTAATGTTACAACTGTATACCTAAGGTCGGGGATCGCATGGAGGATGTGAGGCGGCAGTGGCGTCAGCTAGAGGACCTGGCAGCATTTCGGAGGCGGAACCTTCAGGACAGCCAGAAGTTCTTCCAGTTCCAGGGAGATGCTGATGACCTGAAGGCCTGGCTCCTGGATGCCAAGAGGCAGATGGCCAATGATGACGTGGGCCACGATGAGTACACCACCCAGAGGTTGCTGAAGAAACACAGAGACCTAAGGGACGATGTGGTCAAGAACGGAGCCACCATTGATGCTCTGACCAAACAGGTGGGAGATGTTTTACTCTGCTGCCTAACATCACTTTAAGGTTTTGATCTACTAGGTAATGTCAGCATGGTCATTTAATTGGCTAACCGTCATGTGTGTGTTTTTCTGAAAAATACATGTTATTTTGGCCAGGCGTCGGCACTACCCGAGGAGCTGCGAAACACTCCAGACATCCAGAGACGTCTGAAAGACATCAAAGACCTTTACATGGACCTGATATCCCTATGTGACCTGCGTCAGAAGAAACTGGACGATGCCATGGCCCTCTACACCATCTTCAGTGAGACCGATGCCTGCGAGCTGTGGATGGGCCAGAAGGAGACATGGCTGGTAGGCCTGGATGTGCCTGAAAATCTGGAGGATCTGGAGGTGGTACAAAACAGGTACATACACATGATATGATAGAATATGCAGCATACAGTATGCTATAGGTTCTATCTGGGTCACAATTCACTTTCAACTTATAAACAATGCAGCTTTCAATGCACAGATCAAAGGTGTCTGGAAAGATAAAAGCAGTGCATTTATTGAGCTTCTGCTATAAAGATCTGCAAACATATTTGCAGGTCCCCATAGAGCTTAAGGAGAATTAAGGAAATCTGAACTGCCTGTGAGATTTATAGATGATTTGTTCATTATAATACACCTGTCCTGTGTGCTCTGTTAGGTATGACTCCAGGTAACTGAATATGTTATCTTCTCAGGTTAAGTATTCTTTCTTCAGACATGGCTAATGTCCAGGCAAGGGTTGATGATGTCAACAAAGCAGTGAAGCAGCTGGAGGATAGCAGACACCCACGTACCAAAGACGTGAAAGAATGCCAGATGAGACTGAATATGAGGTGAGACTACTGAGGACATAATGTCCCCAAGCTACAGCACACTGCCCATAAGAGCCCAGAACAATGCCCTTTTGAAGTCGGCCTTCACTATATAATCCTGTAGGAGTGACTTTGCTGATTATGTTGTCTTTTGATTTGAGCAAATCAGAGTACGGCGACAAAATGAAGCAGAATGTCTAATGTTCAATAATGTAAACAAACTTTCCATTACAAGCAATGTATCCCAAGGTAGTAGCATACAAAACTAAATAAATTATCTATTTAATTACTACAGTAACAGAGAACATTATAGTTTTGATGAATTTGAAATATTCTTGTTATGCCCTTGTGCTGTATCGAGACATCTCATCTGTGCTGTACATTCAGCTTTCCCACAACAACATTAAAACTTAGCGATTGGTTGCACAAGATAGAGTTTTGTGGGAGTTGAATGGTTGGTAGGATGATTAAACCAGTCATGCTGGGAATTTATCACAACTTCTCTGATGATTGGTGAATGTTTGATGAACTGTTTCAGAACTTCTGCAGATGAGAGAATTAGAAGTGTCTGGGAATGCGACAAGGATGTGATGTGCATGTTTAGTCATACTGCATACTGTAACAGGGAGAGGCCCAGGGCACAAACACAGATAATGTGTTTAGAATCCTCGTGGGTGTTTTATTAACATAAATTGAAGGTTGAGGAAAAAGTCACCAACAGAAAACAAACTGCTGTAACGGTGGCATCCTTGATAATCTGGTCACTGCAAGCCTTTTTATCCTTCTGTTGATTAGATTCCAATGAGTTACAGCTGATCAGGACTGGGGCTGGTCTTACTGGCTGCCCCTGAAAGGTTCTGGAACCTGCCCACCTTTTTTCTTGGGAGGATTTGAGCAACACTGACATTGCAGTTGGGCTCACATGTGTGCCACAATACTCAAAACAAGAAAAAGATTCATCTTGAGCCACAAGACTATAGTTAAGATTAATATTTTCACTTTCAGGTGGAAGGCTTTCAAGGACATGGTTGAGGACAAGAAGCGGAAAGTGGACTCTGCTCTCAGCTACCACAACTACGGACTGGAGTGTGAAGAGACTGAGGCCTGGATCAGAGAAAAAACTCGGATCATTGAGTCCACCCAGGACCTGGGCAACGATCTGAACGCCGTTATGACTATCCAGAGGAAACTCTATGGTATGGAGCGTGACCTGGCCGCCATTGAAGACAAGCTGACCTTCCTGAGGATTGAGGCTGACCAGCTGGCCATGGACCATCCAGACAACGCTGCAGATATCCTGGCTAGAAGAGCCCAGCTGGATGCAGCCTGGGACAACCTGAAGGCCACACTGAAGGACCGGGAGGTGAGTGTGTGTGTGTGTGTGTGTGTGTGTGTGTGTGTGTGTGTGTGTGTGTGTGTGTGTGTGTGTGTGTGTGTGTGTGCGTGCGTGCGTGCGTGTGCGTGCGTGCGTGTGTGCGTGCGCTCTTGTACAATCCCATTCAAAACTTTTGGGTCACATAGAAATTAGCTTGTTTGTATGAAAACCTACATGAAATGAATTTGAATAGGAAAAATTGTAAAATAGTCATTGACAAGGTTAGAAATTATAGTTTTTAACTGAAGTAATAATTGTTTCCTTCAAATTTGGTTTGTCAAAGAATATAAAATTTGCAACAGTTATAGCCTTATAGACTTTTGGCATTCTAGTTGTCAGTTTGTTGAGGTGCTCTTAAGAGATTTCACCCCGTGCTTCCTGAAGCACCTCCCACAATTTGGATTGGCTTGATGGGCACTTCTCATGTTCCCTATGTTCAAGCAGCTCCCACAGCTCAATAGTGTTGAGATCTGGAACTATGCTGGCCACTACATTATAGACAGAATACCAGCTGACTGCTTCTTCCCTAATTTGTTCTTGCATAGTTTGGAGCTGTGCTTTGGGGTCCTTGTCCTGTTGTAGGAGGATTTTGGCTCCATTCAAGTGCCATTGCGTTGAAAAACTGAGTTATAGGCTTCCTTCTTCAAGATCCCTTGTACAAATCTCCCACTCCACCACCACGAAAACAACCCCAGACCATCACATTGCCTCCAATGTAATCCAAACACCTCGAACTTAGATGAATCTGTCCATAACACCTTTTTCCAATTTTCCTCTGTCCATAGTCTGTGTTCTTTTGCCCCTCTTAATCTTTTCTTTTTATTGACCAGTCTGAGATATGTATTATTCTTTGCAACTTTGCCTAGAAGGGCAGTATCCTGGAGTTACATCTTCACTTTTGACATTGAGAGTAGTGTTTTGCAGGTACAATTTAATGAAGTTGCCAGCTGAGGACTTGTGTGGCGTCTGTTTCTCAAACCCGACACTCTAATGTATGCCTCATTGTGCTCAATTGTGCACTGTGGCCTCTCTTCTTTCTATTCTGGTTAGAGACATTTCTGTGAAGAGAGTAATACACAGACTTGTTCAAGATCATCAGTTTCTTGGCAATTTCTTGCATTGATACCCTTCATTTCTCAGAACAAGTATAAACTAACGGGTTTCAAAAGAAAGTTATTTGTTTCTGGCCATATTGTGCCTGTAATTGAATCCACAATTGCTGATGCTCCAAATACAAAACTAGTCTAAAGAAAGACAGTTATATTGCTTTTTAATCAGCACAACCGTTTTCAGCTTTGCTAACATAATTGCAAAAGGGTTTTCTAATGATCAAATCACCTTTAAAAATGATGAACTTGGATTAGCAAACAAAATGTGCCATTTGAACACAGGAGTGATGGTTGCTGATAATGGACCTCTGTACACCTATGTAGATCTTCAATACAAATCTGTCTTTTGGGCACTGAAAAGTCACTCTGGAAAAGTGTCTGCTAATGTCAAAAGGTTTTGATGGGGGCTATACCTTCTGGGCTGTATTTTTCCACTGGATGATATTGTCAATGTTTTAAGTAGTTAGACATTTACTAATTTAGCTGTCGTTATTTCGCAGGATTCCTTGGGAGAGGTGTCCAAGCTGCAGACCTTCCTGCAGGACATGGATAACTTCCAGACCTGGCTCTTCAGGACCCAAAAGGCTGTGGCGTCCGAGGACATGCCTGAGACCCTGCCCCAAGCAGAGCAGCTGTTGAGCCTCCACGATGCCTTGCAAGATGAAATGGATGCCCATGAGGAGGACTACCACAAGGTCAGTAGCACCTCTTAACTGGGTTAGGATTTAAAGTGCATCGATTGCTAAAGTAACATATCGCAAAGTGGTGAGTGATATGGAGGTGCAGGCTTAATACTGGACAAGCTTTCGTTTTTATGGACACTGAGCTACAAATGAGATTTACTGTAATTTGCAAACGTTTCTGGGAATTGAAAAGAATGATGGCCAGAGGGGGTGTCACATTTTGTCAATTCCGCTATAGAAAAAGAAAAAGGTTCAAAGTATTGACATGTGAAAAATGACTCCCTCTCAGGTGAGGGACACAGGTGTCTCGGTGACCCAGGGCCAGCTCCACGACCCTCAGTACCAGGAGCTGGACAAAAGCCTGAAGGGGCTAGACCGTGGATGGGATGAGCTCCACAAGATGTGGGACAGGAGGAAGGGCTTCCTGGATCAGGGCCTGGGTTTCCAACAGTTCATGAGAGACGCCAAGCAGGTGGAGACCATTCTCAACAATCAGGTGAGATGAACTAAAGCTGATACCACATCCTTATAATAATGCATATTATTGTTAAGGATAATGTGTTTTCTATGATGTATTAAGCTAGACAAAGAGTGTACCATATCTTCTACCAGTCAGTGCCTAAAATCTTTGTTTTATTGTTATTTCAGGAGTACACACTGGCTCACACGGACAAGCCTGACACCCTGGACGGTGCCGTACAAGCTCTGAAGAAGCACGAGGACTTTGTCTCCACCATGGACGCCAACATGGAGAAAATCTCCAGCACGCTAGAGGAAGGACAGAGATTGGTCGACAGTAGAAACCTCCATTACCCTAGGGTGCAAGACAAGATGGACTCCATCCATGACAGGTTAGTTCTGCTGCTTGGTCCAGTATTGGCTTAATTCTCTAAATTATTTTAAAGTTAAATGGGAAATGAAACCTCACCTCAACAGATATTGTATCAGCTTTCTTTTAAAAAACAGGCCTGTTTAAAATAAAGGAATGAAATATATTTGTAAATGAACCTCTTTTAATTTTTTTTATTGTAGTGTCAGTCCTGGGTTTATAACTGCCATCTCTGCTTGTCTGTAAATACAGATCTATACAGAATATTTCTATACCACACTTGCTGGCCTGTTGACATTACTTGTTCTCCACGAGCAGAGTGTTAATCACATACAGTATATCAGCTGGACCTGCCACTCTAAGGAACACTTTCCACACAGGAAGTGTTCCAAATGGCACCCTTTTCCATACAGAGTGCAGTAATAGTGCACTTTTTGCAGGGAACAGTTTGCCTGTATCTTACAGCTAGCTGTTAGATAGGTCAGCAATACGTCTTTAGTGTTCACATCATTCAGTTGGAGGGGGGAGAGGTGAGCCAAGAGTGGAGCTCCTTCTTCCATTAACACACGCCACCATCATCATCATCATCATCATCGCAGGCATCAGTCTGGGCTGCCGGCTTGCAGGGAGATGGGTGGAGGCAGCCGGGCGCCTGCTGTGATGGTATTGATTACAAAGAGAGTGCTCTTTATTTGGTGCTTCACGGAGTTGGGGTGGGGGTGGTTGCTGTGTGAGGTCTTTAGTAAAGACTCTTCACTGTGCAAAACAGGGTGGAACCGAAAATGTTCATGGTTCGTATTTGATCTCCAGGTACCAGAAGAACAGAGCCAAAGCCAACGAAGTCACCGGGATCCTTGAGGATAACAGGGATCTTCAGCATTTCCTGCAAAACACTCAGGATGTGAGTCAGGTTATTCCTTTTCTGCAACAGTGTATCGCAACTGTCATCCAGTCATACTTCAGACTGCTGTTGTCGTCTTTACTTAACACTGATTGCTCTCTATCTTTCCTCACCTCTCAACTCCATCATCCATTCTCTCCACTCCTCTCTCCTCTGTTTGAGCCTCTTCTCTTCCGTCGTCCATCTCTTCAGCTGACTTTATGGATAAATGAGAAGATGCTGACGGCTCAGGATGTGTCCTATGATGGGGACAGGAACCTCCACACCAAGTGGAAGAAACATCAGGCCTTCATGGCTGAGCTGGCGTCCAACAAAGACTGGCTCAACAAAATAGACCAGGTATGTGTGTGTGTGTGTGTGTCTGTGTGTCTGTGTGTGTGTGGTGTACTGAAAATCAGTTTCTGTATCCTTGGGGTCACACCCTTGCTGTAGGCCACATGCTATAATATAATGCCCTCTGAATGTGACCTTTCATTCAAACTACTCTTCTCAAAGGCAAAGCCAAAGTTGCTTTTCTGTCTGTTGACTGAGCATTATGCATTTTAACTGAAACTATAATATAAAGTAGCCTTGTCAGAAGCAGAAAAAACATTTAGTTTCTGTGGGGTCAGCTTAATGTAAACCTAGAACCACTAGACAAGGGCTGTTCAACTCCAGTCCAGAAAGGCCGAAATACCTCTTTTTTTTAATAGTTTTTGGTAAGAAAGGACTTTATCGGTACCTGGGACTCCGGGTGAGTGCAATGAACTACTAGGTCAGAGCAAAAATCTAAAACCTTTTGGCCCTCCATGATCTGAGATGAATAGCTCTGCACTAGACCAATGTGAATTAATCCTAATAATTATGAAGCACACTGTAAGCATTCCTGGGAATGTCCCATCCACATGTTCCTTACTTGTTATCCAAAGATGTATGGATTACCTACTTATCAAACGTTAAAATGATTTCCTTGAATTTCACCTTTTCAACAAAATGTCGTCTTGTCATTAATAGGAAGGTCGGGAACTGATGGATGCCAAGCCTGAGTTTGAGCCCATCGTGACGGAGCGTCTCGCCAAGCTTCATGAGCTATGGGACAAGCTGGAGTCCACTGCTGAGGACAAGGCCCGCCTCCTGTTCGATGCAAACCGCTCTGAGCTGTTTGACCAGAGTCTGGCCGACATTAAGAAGTGGCTGGCTGAGCTGCAAAAGGAGTTACAGGGGGACGATGAGGTCAAGGACCTCACCAATGCCAATATTCTGCTCAAGAAGCACCAGGTACGCGTGTCTGTTTCAAAAGTTGTGCCTCTTAAAAAAAGTTGCACTCCTGGCACCATTCATTTATACGGCTCCATGCTAGAGACCAGGGTTCAATACCCATCTCCACCCTTCACCTCTGTGTCGTTGTCACCAGTCTCCTGCTAATTCCTACTATGAATAAAAGCATTGCAAAAAACAAAGACATTTAATTAGGACAGTTAGGACAGTCCACTCTTTTTGTAAAACCCTACAAGCCATATGCCGCCCTCTGGCTGCAGGTATTATCCAATGCACGGGCGTGGAGTTCCCAATCCAAAGACAAAAATGTGTTCCTGTCTGCCTGTTCAATCAAACCAACACTTCTCTCCCTCCCAGCAAACAGAGAACCAGGTGCGTGACCGTGCGCGGGAGCTAGAAGACCTCCAGGAGGCTGTCCAGAAACATGGAGGCTTAGTCGGAAGCAAGGAGGACCAGCCTGAGCTGGAGGCTGAGCAGCAAGCCATCCAGAGGAACTTTCAGCAGCTCCTCACCCCCCTGGCCCAGCGCAGGGGCAAGCTGGAGGCAGCAAAGGCCGTGCACCAGTTTTACAGGGACCTGGCCGATGAGATCGTGAGGATGCCTTTCATCTTACCATCAGCCCCGCCGTTGTACTGTTTCCACTGTCTGAAACCTGTCCAGAATGCTTCCTTTGTGACAGCTCTTGTTCGGTTCTCTCCCTGTTTGCTTCAGCTCTGGGTCGAGGAGAGGTTGCCCCTTGCGATGTCAGAAGAACATGGCAACAATCTCCAGGCAGTCCAGCTGCTGTTGAAGAAAAACCAGACGTTACAGAGGGAGATCAAGGGCCACCAGCCACGGGTGGATGAGGTGTTGGAGCGAGGCCGGAGGATGGCCTCAGCCGCAACGGAGGAGGGCGGACCGGAGGCGCAGCGTATCGGAGAGCAGGTGTGCATGCACATAGATGACTTGTTGTCAACGCTTCATGGCTTCCTCTGCTCTGTGTTGTTGTTTTTGGGGCCATTTTTATCGTTGATCTGTTTTGTGTCTTCGGTCCCCTGAAAAGCTCTGTTTAAAACCAAGTATCATCATTACTCCAGGTGAAGGAGCTGGAGGAAGTGTGGTCTCGGCTGCAGGATGAAATGGCCAAGCGAAGGGACAGGCTGAATGGATCTAACATGGCGCAGCAGTACTACAACGATGCTGATGAGGCTGAGGCCTGGATTGGAGAACAGGAGCTCTACATGATCCCTGATGAAAAAGCCAAGGTGAGGAGGAGAAGAGGGGGGGGACAGGGTAGAGGCTAGAGTAGAAAATAAAGAAAGGAGGGGGACTGGATTGGAGGGAATGCTCCCAAAGTATAATGCTCACACCCAATTGAAAAGCCATTATAAAACTGTTTCAGAAAAAGGCTTGCAGGGGTGAACACTGTCCAAATATGTTGAAAACTTTAATGTTGATCTCATAAACTGTTAGTGTTGGTATCCATCGCTTCTCTGGTAAATTGAGAGTGATAACATTTATCCAACCACATCCTTTATAGCAAGCAAAGATTGGGGCTTTTTAAAGGATACATTTCCCCCCCACCTCCACCTGTCTTTAGGACGAGCGGGCTGCCATGCTGATGCTAAAGCGTCACCTGATCGCCAAGCAGGCTGTCGATGACTACTCAGACTCCATCCAGATGCTAGCTGACCGCGCACACAAGATGCTGAATGAGGACCATCCTGATGGGTGAGTGGAAGACGAGTTACCTTGTTCACTAGCCCCCCCTATTACTAGCTTCTCCAACAAATAGATCCTCCTCTTAGTAGATCCATGTGTCAGTAGCTTATCCTATCACTAGCTACTCTTACTACTAGCTCCTCCCCTCACTATGTTCCCCTATTACTCTCTCCTCCCATCACTAGCTTCTCCAATTACTAGCTTCTCCAATTACTAGCTCCTCCCATCACTAGCTTCACCTATTACTAGCTCCTCCCATCACTAGCTTCACCTATTACTAGCTTCTCCAATTACTAGCTCCTCCCATCACTAGCTTCACCTATTACTAGCTCCTCACACCAGTCTTTTCAGTATCTAGCTCATTCTCAGACTCTATGCATGTCTATGAATGTTGGGTGAACGGCCCTCCCTATTGAACAAAATATTTCTAATTAAGAAGTGTTATGGTGTTCGGGTCACCACACGATATCAGAACACTTACATCTTGATGCATGATGAGGACTTACCTCATCCTGTCAGTCACGCTCTCCCTCCCTCCCTGTAGTGAGTCAATCATCCGTCGTCAGGGCCAGGTAGATAAACAATACGCTGGTCTGAAAGACCTGGCGGAGGACCGCAGAAGGAGGCTGGACCACGTCTACCATCACTTCCTGCTTAGCCGAGAGGTGGAGGATCTGGAGCAGTGGATAGCCGAGAAGGACAAGACGGCCTCCTCACAGGAGATGGGACAGGACCTTGACCAGGTCACGGTGAGGACAAACACACACATCCAAGTGTCCAGTGCTCTCCAATAGACCTAGAACCTAGTCATTACCTGGAAAAGCCAATCCAAGTCTTCGGCCAGGTTACTTATCATGCAGGCTTATTTCAATAAACAACTGTTATTACACGATAAACCAACATACTGGCTTATTGTTACATTTTCAATAAGTCAAATTATTTTCCTCTTCATAAACCCACACCAACCAGAGCCTGAGGGAAAGGTTCCGTGACTTTGCCCGGGACACAGGGATGCGGGGCCAGGAGCGTGTGGACTTTGTGAACCAGACGATTGACGAGCTGATCGAGGCTGGCCACACGGAGGCTGCAGCCATGGCCGAGTGGAAGGACAGTGTCAACGAGAGCTGGGCTGACCTGCTGGAACTCATAGACACCCGCGCTCAACTCTTACAGGCGTCCTATGACCTGCTCAAGTGTGTTTGGGCACAAGGCTTTATGTTTAATTATTATTAGTCTCAGGGAAACAGTTCTTGACTGTTTTCTGGTGATGTCAATACAGCTGATTTCGCCTACTGGGATTTTGGTTCTTTTAAATGTCCAGAATTAAGTTCAAACTTTAAAAAATGTAACCGCTCAGAAATAAATGATAGCAGTCTTCTGATAGGCAACAGTGAGGACTGAAACCATGTATCGTGAGAGCTGGTAAAATAAACCGCCATGCTTTGTGCTGCTCAGGTACTTTGAGGATGGGAAAGAACTAGTGTCTCAGATCCAGGAGAAGCAGAAGGAGATTCCTGCTGACCTGGGAGAAGACTTCAGCAAGGCAGACACCTTCCACCGCATGCACGCCGCCTTCGAGAGGGACATTAGCTCTCTAGGAAAGCAGGTAACCTCTTACTACCATGGTCTATATTTTAAGAGACCTCCTCAGGAGCATTAAGACATTGTGCTAGTTGACTTTCAGCTTGGACTAGTGTAGGCTTTGCAGGTTTTACCTAGAAGAGCAGCTTCAAGACAGCACGTTTACATATGCTAACCTCAATAAATCCCAGCAGTTTGAGTTGAGTTTTGTCTGTCTGCCATTCTGTCTGTCTGCCTATCTTGTCTGACTGACTTAAAATCTTTTCTCTCTTACTACCTCAGTGTCTTTTCTGTCTGTCGGCCTGTCCTGTGTTTTCTGTGTCTTCCAGTGATGTGTCCTAACTACCACCTCCTTCACCCCACCAGGTGCAGCAGTTCCAGGAGACAGCGGCCCGTCTCCATGCACAGTACGCTGGGGACAAGGCTGTTGAGATCCAGGCGCAGGAGAAGGGGGTGGTGGAGGCCTGGAAGGCTTTGTTGGACGCCTGTGACGGACGCAGAAAAAGCCTCGAGGAAACCGCTGACAAGTTCCGCTTCTTCACCATGGTCCGGGACCTCATGGCTTGGATGGAGAGCACCATAAAACAGATAGAGACACAGGAGAAACCACGGTAAACTCATTGGACAGACTGTTAACATAAAGCTAGCTGGTGCATGCAAGACCTCTGGGCTCCAAGTGGCAAGTCAACAGGACAGGGGGATTCTATGGTTTTGTTGGAGTAAAGGTGTGGTTTCACCAGAGTTTGATTTCCACAAGGCAGCTAGCATTCTGAATTCATGCAGAGAATTACACCTTCAAAGCGGTATAAGAAATGGATGGCAGGACGGACAGGGGAAGTGGAGGGTTAAAGGGATGGAGCGTTGGAGTTTGGAATGACAGAGTGATACAGGTAAATGATCACCGGTTGTTTGTACCTCTCTCACCACAGGGATGTGTCATCAGTAGAACTGCTGATGAAGTACCACCAGGGAATCAGATCTGAGATCGACCAGCGTGAGCCCAAGTTCTCTACCTGTGTGGAGCATGGCAAAGCTCTGTTGGCGCGCAAACACAAGGACTTTGCTGAGGTGAGGAACACCAGGCCTCTAGATCTACCGTTTCCATCCTACCCGCGCAACTCTCCTTTTCTTTACACCTTTTCCTCCATTTGGGTTTGAAAAGAAGGGTGAAGACACTGCAGGGAATCAAGTAAAGACTTAAAATACACGGGACTGCTCTCTGTTCAGACACTCTACGTGGGTTGTTCCCCACCAGGGCACTCTGATATCAGAAGGTATTTCAACTGACCATCCTTGTTGCTGTCGCCCTCTTTCTCAGATCAAAGAGAAGCTGATGCAACTGGTGGAGAAGAAGAAGGAGATGATGACCAAGTGGGATGATCGGTGGGACTGGCTCAGGCTCTGTGAGTACGAGTGCAGAGCACTCCTTTTACCTGATAACCTGTATTATTAATCAGATCAAAACACCCCACCTGGCTTCTGTGCACAGAACATTATCTTGCCATCCTAGTGTTGGAGGTGTGCCAGTTTGCCCGTGATGCCTCGGTGGCAGAGGCATGGCTGGTGGCTCAGGAGCCGTACGTGGTCAGCAAGGACCTGGGACAGACGGTCGATGAGGTGGAGAAGCTGCTGAAGAGACACGAGGCATTCGAAAAGTCCACCGCCACCTGGGAGGAGCGCTTCTCAGCGCTCGAGAGACTCACCACGGTATGTTGTTTGTTAATAAGTATTAAGAAGCCCATTTTGCAGATGCCATTTTCATTTTACTCAAACACATGAATAATAAAACCAGAGAAACTGATCATTTGGCAGTGGCCTCTATAATATTTTCCAGAGCTGTATTTGTATCCATCTCTCTCTTTTCACCTGTGCCTTAATCCTTCTTCTGTCTCTCAGTTGGAGCTTTTGGAGTTAAGGAAACAGCAGCAGGAGATGCAGCAGTTTATAGCAGAGGAGCAGCAGCGTTCCAAGATGGAGAGCAGGAGAGAGGACACCGGGTTTGGAGAAGATTCTTCTCAGCTCTACACTATTGAAGAGCAATCGTTGGTTAGTGCTTATGTGCTGACGAAATGATAGAATGACAATCACGGACTGTCTTATTCAATTAGTACAGCTTTCTCTGGGTGGAGATTTCTTTGAAGGGTTCTATGTCATAATGAACGGTCTGTGCACATTAACATTGACTGAGAATTTTTAAAAGTATTTTATTCCTTCCTCCCTTTTTGACTCCTGTCTCAGTCTGCCTCTGGAGCCATGGTGGAGCCCAGTTCAGGTCAGTTGGAGGGGACTGCGGGGGACTCCACCATGCCCATGGTCTCTGAGATGCAGGACGCTGACTTGCATGAGGCCGGCTCTCTGGAGCTGCTGGATGTTTCTGTGTCAGGACACATCCCCAGAGAGGGGGAGCACAGGGCCACCACCCTGCCCGTAGAAACCCTCAGCGCTAAGGCTGTGCTGCAGGAGGGCACCTTGGGACGGAAACACGACCTGGAGACCGCTGGGAAGAAAGCTTCTAACAGGTGCAGACACAATTAGATGAACATTTATATTTGCGTTTAATTGTGGCAGCATATTGGCCGGTTATTTATTTTATTTGGGTAATTCTGGCAATGGGGTATGCCGATGGAGGTAGCCAAAACAAGTCCACAAATCACTAGGGTGCAGTGATGTGCAATTTTTATAGGAATCAAGCCTGAATGAAAATATCCAACATATTTTATTATGTCCTATTTGCATTATTATGTATGTTAGTCAATTATATAACCTGGAAAAGCCTTAGTAATAGGTGCATAAAGTCCAATGACATACAGATTGGATTTGTTTTGTATGTTATTTATTTCAATTCAGGTTAATGCTAGATCAGTAGCTACAGGACTATTCCATATCCCTGAAGTTGATCTAAACCTGACCATAATTAATAGATTGCTGTAAGCATTGGGTGTGTTTCCTCTCATAGATCCTGGAATAACCTATACTGTGTGCTGAAACCTGGCCAGTTCTCCGTCTATAAAGACGCCAAGAGCTTCGGCCATGGCTCCACTTACCATGGAGAGGACCCTCTGCCAATCAGCAACGCTGTATGGGAAGTCCTGACCAACTACAAGAAGAAAAAGCACGTATTCAAACTGAGGTGAGGAAATCTTATGTACAACATTAAAGTTCTCATCGCACCTTTGTTTGAATCTTAGAGTTCATTCATTTGGCTCTCTCTTCTTTAGGCTTGAGGATGGTAGTGAATATCTGTTCCAGTGTAAAGACGAGGTGAGCTCCTGTTCTATGTAATTGTGTAATAGTATGTTATAGCAGCCAGTCCAAGAGCATTCAAAGTTCAACTCTTGTTGCTGTTGAACCATCTGAAAGAGGAGCTCTCTGCTCTCGCTGGGATGACGTCATGGAAGTGTCAACCATATGATTGTTAATGTTGAAGTAAGCCTTAACCCCGCTGCCTCAATTCGCTGAAATGTGTGTGACATAACTTGTATGGGGATTTCAGGACGAGCTGGGTCGTTGGAGCCAGGCGATGGTGAAGGCTGTGAAGCCTGTGGCCCCGGAAGAGGCAGGGCCCTCAGGGACCTCAGAGGCCCGGGCCCGCAGCCTGCCCCCTCCCTCCTCCTCCACCCACCTCACCACTCCGGAGCCAGCGAAAGACAAGAAAGACAAGGAGAAGAAGGGCTTCAGTCGGTTCGCTAAGAAGAAGTGAGAAACGTCTGACGGACACATTGACTGATCTTGTTACAGACCAACTAACTTACGGTTGCATTTAACAGCAATTTAGTTTGCCTAAAATGCAACCACTGACAGACTGACAGTACCCAGAAAAAAAATCGCAGAAGTTATAGTGTACATTAAGTGGTGTAAAATCAGTAATATATAGATTTGTATCACGTTCAAATATTTTCTTTTTTACCTTCCGATAGATATTGTAGTTCTGATCACTCTTATGCCTGTATTTAAGCCAGTGTACCACCACAATGGTCCACCTATCTTTTTCTTATTTTTTTCCTTCTACAAATTCTGCTAAATTCAAATAGCTAAATAAAAGCACAGGAATGCTCTTTTCACACTCAACCAAAGAATGTAAAATTCTTCTTTATTACAATTGTAAGCTAACTTTGCTTTAGATGAAAGCATGCTTTGACAAATGTATCATATGTATTACGAAACATTATTACTCATAAGAGTACTTGTTCATTAATCTGCCTTATATTCCCATAAAAATGGTTGCCAATTGTTATACTGTGCTGCTTGAATTTGGAGCTCTCTTACCATAGACTTATAGACTCATCTGGATTAGGTAGAAGATTTTAAAAAGCTTTGTAAATGCTGTTTTAACAAGTGAATAGTAATGTCTGAAAGAGGGTGAGACAGTGCTGTGCAGTGCCAGCATGCCAAGCACAAATGCAAGTATGCAATCTCATTGTCCTAAGCACTGTGAAGGCAAAATAAGAGTTGCCAAACAATTCTACAACAGTTAGAACTGTTTTAGCGAACATGATTAAATTATTGACAAAAGTGATTGACAAAATTACTTTTATGTATGTTTGACAATTGTTTGACAATTTTGAAATAACCTGACACTTGTTTGCGCGTCAAATTTTGAATTTCATATTTATTCATATATATCTAAGAATGCATGAATTATATTCTATTTATTTAATATGGTGCTATATTGATTTTCTTACACTTTAAGTTTAGACCAACATGGCCTGTCCTACTTATCCTTACTTCAGACGGCAGTTATATGCAAATTATTATTAGCACATTTTGGTTTTACTCAGACGCTCAAAAAAAACATAAAAATCAGAAATCCTTTTTTAGCCAAAGTTCAACACAAACTTGTGGATCAAACCAATCTATGCTTTTCGAAAACGTACACACTATTTAAATACATTATGGAAGAATGTGTCAAAATGAATGTATGGAAATACAGGAACCACTCAAGATGGGTAGAAAAGATGATTTACCATGGAAAAAAAAGTAAATGGATTTTATTTGAAATTGACCTTCAGAATATATATTTTTTGACTGAAATGGTCATATTTATTTTTGAAGATGTATTCTGGGATTTTTGGCCACCGGTTGTAAAAGTGGTGCTGTCGAGCCAGAACTGGCCCCTGAAAATTGTGTACCATGTCATGTACAGTTTTTGCCACTATGTGCCCCATATAATCAATACCACTCACTTTCAAACTTGGAATTTCATTGCTAAAGTGAGATTACAGATTCTGCCCTTACAAACAACACAATACACATGCAGCCCAAAATGGAGATAAAACCAAATAGTTGGTTATTCACAAGTCTCAGACTCCATCTTTAAGTTTCCATTCCCAAATATGTGTACAGGAAACCAATGTTTCATGGAACTGAATTTATGCTAGTAAATATACTAATACATTTGACTACTGAGGACTGACAGTTCAACACTGTAAGACGTTTTTCCACTGTTCCAGATATCTAAATTTCTCACTGCAGTGGTTTGTGGTAATTACTTATCAATTGCGTAAATTCAGGAACACCAATTTTAATCTGAATTTAGGTTTTCCTGAACTGAAACTGACCCAAAACCTTATCCACATTACAATCCCTCCAGATGCATCCTTTAAAGTTTACTCATTATACCTCTAACCTCATACTAACTCACTGTCCTTATCTTCCACCTCTGTCTAGCATTTGTTAATCAGCATTTTCTACTCTAGTAACTATGTAAAATATCCCAAAATGTTAACAGAAAATGTTGAATACATTTTGAGAGGTAACTTGAAAATAAACTGATAAAACAGATTAACATAGAATTGAATTTCTATACTCTGGCATTGCTCTCATACACACATTTCCTTTTTCTATCCATATCCTCTATCCCCTTACCTCAATAACTAAACCGTTATTCCTAAACTTAAACTCACACAATGTAAAAACAATCATAAGCTTTAGCCTAAACCTGACTCTTAGGCTAGAAGTAGCATTTGTATGCTAATAGGAACAGGATCACACACATTTGGTGAGGCATGGGGTTAGTCCAACAGTGCATAAAGACAAAATAATATAAACTCTCAACTAGGGTTTTATAGAAGTTTACTGAATTATACAAAATATTACAACTTATTGACTGAAACGTGTGATGACAAAAAAGGCACTTTTACTATATTAAACAATGATTCAGACCGAACAAGCTTTGTTTAGACAACTGAAACCTGTAGTTGTTGAATGTATATTAGAGTTGATAAACATTGTAACACACTGGTTTTAAACCAAGCGCATCAACACAAAACTATAATGCCGAAGTAGCACAACAATAAACCACTATTACAACAATTTATGCAGTCTGAATGTCACTTTGGTTAATATCCAGCCTTCAGAATAGTTTATTCCAGTCTATACGAACATATTAAATGACCAACAATATACCTGAAGCCTAAGGGCTGGTTTTGCAGACACAGAATAAGCCTAGTCTTGGATAAAAGCTTGCTGGAGATGTTCCTTTTTTTACTCAAGGACTTCATTTACTGTGTCTGTGAAGCCGGCCCGAAGGTTCTCAAGCCTAGCATCAAAAACCCCCAACCATTCAATGTATTTGATTCATTCCAGAGATGAAGACACACCTGATTGACCTGCCTAGGTGAACAGAGTGTGCTAGTTTAGACAGGCATTACTGTGATAATGGAAAACATTTCAGGGTTCTCGATGAGCGGTTTGAAAACCACTGCTTTAATGCCGAAGAATAGACCATTGTTTTACATTTTCTGAAAAGTAACTTTAATGGAGTTAAGAGGAAAGACTGCAAGCGCATTTCTGGATGAGTAAATTACTTAGTCTGCAGAAATGTGTTGGGGACATGACTGTTACAACACAGCCACTTAACTCGTTACAAGACACAGGCAGTAAGGCCTTTCTCTGGGGAAGATCTGGCAGTTCGAATAGAAATGATTGAAACAACATTTAATTAAATCCGGTGGAGTGCCACAACAAGGAGTAGGCATATTAGCACTAACAGACTGGGGAGTTGTCTATCAGGCTGAGATCTTTGGTTAATAATTAGATATTACTCTACCAAAGAAAAATCTAAGGAAAAACTACAACTACATTAATCATGTTTTCCTCTCACATTATAGCTTTAGAAAAAAAAGAACCAGGATTACATACAAAACCATTCAAGAAGTTTTGTATAAAACAGATATGATGGTTCAAAGATTGCAACAACTTTAAAGATACCCATCCGTGGGACTTCCAGCATAGAAATGAATACATCCGCCATTACATTAAAATTGGATTTGACATTTGGGGATTAGTTAAAAAAGCTAACTTTATTCACAATTCATATAGAATAATTAAATAGGCACATCATCTCAACCAATAACAACTGGATACAATAATAATTACAAGAGCCATGAACCAAATGTAATGATCCGAGATATCAAACAACTTCCGGCCACCTGATAGCGACAGTAGTTGCGTGAGAATCTTGTGGTGCGCCGGATTACATGAAAATCGCGTTGCACTGATTAGTGGAAGTCGTGATCTAACATCAAGTCCCCCTCCTTTTACATAACTACGATTAAAGCAGCACACTCATTCAAAAAGGCTTTCTGAATACAGCACAGATCTCACAGCGCCTGGATACGTTTATCAGCATCATGGGATTGGGCCAGGACTTGCTAGTTATGGAAGCAACAATTACGTGCAAGTGCGTATCTGTGTATCATTAAAGAGAAAGCCTGCATGGCAGGTGCTGGTTCAAATGTTTTTCGTGTGGTTTGATTTTGTGTGTGTGTGTGTGTGTGTGTGTGTGTTTTGCACATGTAAGTAGAGGCAAAGAAGGGTGGATGATTTGGACTGGTCTACTTGATGAGCTTGTTTGCCCGCTGGTTGGCTTCATCAATACGTGCTTTGTTCATGTCCGCCTGAGAGACAGAGACAGACGGGAAACCATGTGAATGGTGGGTGAACACATTTGTATTTCTGTTACTTAGTGACACTGCTGGGCACAATGTAAAGGAATCCATTTGGTTAAAATATACCACACACCTAACTTAACAGCCTGACTAACTTAGAAAAGGTTATGGGAGACTGTAGAATACAGTCTCTGCACACACTGATCAAAAACCCATATGAATGCCATCATAGAGGCAGCTTCATGGTACCAAACCTGTAGGAATGAGGCAGGTGTGGATTGCTGGACAACACACAGCCCACACAGGAAGACAAATCACCCACCTTAGCCGTGATGCGGTCGATGTGATGGTTTTGCTTGTCTATCTCGCTGCCCATGTCTATGGCCATGTTCTTCAGGTTCCCTATGATACTTCCCACCTGGTCGAGGTTTTCCTCCATCTCATCCTCCCGGGCATCGTTGGTTATCCTGGAGGAATGGAGACACGGAATGAAATCCACTTTAAGTCGTTTTAATGAAGCAAGTTAGCGTTGGTTCGCAAAAACATCCTCAACTTTTTCGTACCGGAAAAAGAAATACAAATGGTAGTTTATACAACTATGGGACAATAGATGAATGCATCAGGCCACAGATTCAGTTGACATTGGCTTTATCAACACTGGCATTGTCATGTCTGACAGAGCCTATTGCAATTAATCTTTATTCAATTAACCAAGAAACCCAGGAGTTAGTCAGAAATATATTATTTTTATAGACCAACAGCAACCATTCATGTTACAGGAATGAGTCATGTGTACAGCGTTTTACACATTTCAGGTTTAGCCATTATTTTCCAGATTGACCCCATGTTTGAGAAGTTGCTTCTCTAACTACCTTGGCAAGAGGATCCAACAGTGAGCCGAGCCTGATTGTTCATGTAGGTAATGTGCTTATCTCAAAGTTAGTTTTGTATTTCTGTGTTTTGCAACACTGACTAACTAGTAATGAGCAGTGTTAACTATCATCTCTGATCTCAGGATAAAGGTTGTGAAAAGTTTGGAACTGCGTGTGAATTCACTAGAAGAAAAAGCCCTTTAAAGTCAATGGATTTTTTACAACATAAAAGTTAAATACTCATATTTCAAAAGTCTTTTTGCAAGAAACCTTGTCCTGAAAATACTGAACATTTCAAAGTTTGAACAATGTCTCTAGCTTAAACGCTGTGGGAGAAGTAGCATTGGTAAATAATAAAAACAAGAAGACAACTGGGATCCTTGAAGGCTTAGACTTATACTTTGGTAAGAGTTCCTTAGGACTTCCTGGATGCTGGTATGTCCTATAAACGTATCCAAATCATCCCTGTAACCCACCTCTTGATGTAGGGTCCCGAGGGCTGCTGCTGATTGGCCTGTGGGCCGTTCTGGATGCCACCGGGTTGCCTGGACACTACGGTGCGGTCCACTCCATCTCCTACAGTGCTGCCACTGTCCCCCGTTCCCCAGGTCCGCTTGTACTTGGAGTCATGCTCTATGGACGTCACCCTGAGGGACAACAAATCAATTCATTCTGCCCGCCTCTCGATCAGCCAATAATGGCATTCATCAGTCACGTCATTCAATCATTGAGTGGATGACATTAGTGGTGGTGTCTAGAGAAAAATATATACTGTACTTTAATTTTGCTGAATATTGCCTCCAAATTAACTTTTGGATGTTAAAGGTTTACAGTGACGCATAAACAACATCCGGACCCCACCTTTTTGGTCGGGGGAATGGGTAAGAAATTTAGATGTGTTAGAATAGTTACCCTTTAATTCAACTGGATCGGGTGTCTTCGCCTTACGAAGACACCCGATCCCATAACCTTACATTGAAGCCTGCAGGATTAGGTACCTTTGCATGGTTACAGATAGCAACCGCTTGTCATTTTACTGGTGTTTCTGTAATAACAATTTGACCAGTAAACAGAAGCCTGCTAGATGGAATCCAACAGTGAAACATCTGCGGTTCTTTTCTATAGTCAGACAGTTAATGCTGCTGGCTCCCCAGACACTCATCTTGGCAGTCTCTCCAATTGAAGAGTCAGGTTTCATGCAGAAGCCAAATCTCAGTTGGGCCTTTCTTAAGCAAACTAAAAAGATCCTCTTTTCCATGGCCGGCTTCTGACAATTAGGCATGGGCTACTATGTAGCTAGTTAGCTAGACATTTTTGTTTGTTTCCAATTAGCCATAATCAACTCCTGTGATATCAGTGGGGATCACCAGCATTGCCAACACAGGCAGGTAGACCTGTAAAACCTCAACTAGACCACAGGATAACCGTTTCCTAGCACCTTGTCGTCTTTGTCAGTCACCTTCACAGAGAACATACAGTTCAACATGTAACACTAAATGTCCAGTGTGGCAGGTCAACTGTCACTGAAAGAAGAGGGGGGAAATAACCTGACATGCTGTGGCTGTATTACAATTTGACTGTAAAAGGGATGTCCCAAATCCTTTTATAGGCCGACTCACAGACGCCATGGACGGGTCAATTTGTACCAGACTAACAGCATTGAGGTGAGCTAGATTAGGTAGGTGAAAGGTTAAGGAGCCCAGTTTGTTACCGGTCACAGGGACAGACACAGAGGCCGCAGCACTTTGACAGGTCCGTCAGGTTCTTCTCAGCCTGCCTCATGTCCTGATTGATCTGGTCCATACCCTGTTCTGTACGCTTCAGTTGTTCTGTAACACACACACACACACACACACACACACACACACACACACACACACGTTATGCCAGATCAAAAGACATCCTCTGGAAAATGAACTGTGAACGCACGCTCAGGTAAGCCCAGGTGGTATATACAGCGGTTGGTTCTCCACCAACCCTGCGGTGACCAATGAGCTGTCCTGTGACCCACCCCCCTGCTGGTGCAGCATCTCGGTGGTTTTGGCGCCCGTGTCGCTGCTCTGCGAACACAAGACAAGGCAAGAACACGGTTCACGGTTGTCGGTCAAGACCGCAGCTCGGTCGACTTCAGCGACACAGGTAGACTTGGGCGTGTATAGAACCAGCCCTTTGTGTTGGGACAGACAGACAGTTACAGTGCCTCACCTCTTGTGCCATCTGTAACATCCGCCTGGTGCTCTCCAAGGACTGCGGGAGGACAACAGAGAAACAATGAGGACACAAGCCTATTGGAAGGCAACAGCAGGCCAAGTAAAGATGAGGAAGTATTTAGGATTTTATTTGTATACACAGACATTGTTATCTGCCAAATGAAGCAGCTACCTTTCCTGGGTTCCAGACAGAACATTGAGACAACTGCAGGCCATACATTTAAAAATCACAGCACAACAATGCAATACAATGTCTCACTGAAACAATTGTTTTGTCTGAGCCCGAAATCCTGAGCTCTGGGTATATTGTTATGGAGCTGACAGCTTGTTTATCCAGGACTGTGTCCTTGGTTGTTCAGACTGACGTCAACACTATACACACACTGAGGAAAATGGATACGCAACCTCGGATACGGTCTAAGTAGATTCATTCTCTTACTGGAACAGGACTTCCTGTACACGGAGGCCTTTTTTAATGCATCTAACCATAGAATTACATTTTCTTTTCAATTGTACCCAAACCCAAGGTATTAGAGGCACATTAAGCCCATCTGTTCAAATCCTTATTTTAATTTAAGTTCACTGAGAACACACTCATTTTCACCAACGGGCAGAGCACTGTGTATTTATAGCCTTGGGCCACTTGGCACCTAGTAAGAGAACAAATTAAAATGTGCCATCAAACCACAACACAATTTGGAGTCTTTTACTTATCAAGTGAATTGGCAAGTTTAACGCAGTCCTGGATAAATATGAAATGTTGGTCTTAGTAAGAAATAAGGCGTAATGGAGTGTGTGGTACATATTGCCAAAATCACACAGCTATGAGCGGTCCTCAGGCAGTACAGTGGGCATGATATACAGTATTGGCAATATACCACAAATCAACAGATATATAGTGCATCCCTCATAGTAGTCAGTGGTAACATGGTCATGACGGCACACACAGAGTTAATATATCCTCTATTCCATCAGAACTAACATCTCCAGGCCATACAAGGCAATCACAGTCCCATTCTCAGAACGCCAATCATAGCACTTCCTCAGTCAGAAAATGACAGCAGAACGAAAAGAGGGGTCCTTCATCATGGTTTTGATTAAGTCTCAAGTTCAAACCCTCACAGCAGGTCATTTGATCACAGAGTTTCATTTATAACAAACAATGAACAAATCAGAGACAACACAACATCATAGCTTACTCCCTCATAACCAGGACATGTGCAAAGCCTATAGCAAGTTAAGCTTATTTTACAAGCGGTTGGGTGAGTCAAACACCTGGTTCTCATTTAAACTGGTCCCTGTGGCTCACAGAAGTTCAGGTCCTGTTAGTTCCTCTGGACCTACCCTAGTCAAGTGAATTAGAATAATGGAATGAGGCAGGAAACCTCTTCGCACCCTGCCCCCTCCCTGTTTCACAGCAGCCCAGGTAATCTGCAGCCCAGTCAACAACATGATGATAGCAGCCGCAAGTGGCATGACGCAATGATGGAATGTAGTCAGTTCAGGGGAATCTGGACCTATTAATACCATGCGGTTCAGGACAGGGAAACCGTGTGAATGGTGCAGCCCACAGCAGACGAGCACTGGGAGATAGGACGACTCATGGACAACATTTAGTTGGCTTATTACAGAGCTGACAATGATGTTCACGCATTCCTACACTTTGTGTCTGAACCAATCCTGTGTGCGTGCGCACGTGTGTGTGTGTGTGTGTGTGTGTGTGTGTGTGTGTGTGTGTAGTACAGTAAGCAGGTTGTTGTGACAGTTTACCCCATGCCAAGTTGTCCTAAACATAGGACAGTCAGTCAGTCAGGCAGCAGGAAAAGAAAGACAAATTCAAATTAGATCATTTAGAATGAGAATCAAAACACCAGAGACAGCGCAATTAGAACCGACAGAGAAAACAGAAAGTGGAGATGAACAGAGGAAGACTAGTTCCTGTCAATCTGTTGCTAATACCCCACACCAGTTGACAAAGGCGCTGAGCTAATACCACCCTAGAATCCTACCCCTGTGCACTGCATTCCTATAGGATGTCCCCATGGATACGGGTGGTAGCTGTACCTCATCGGTCACTTGGTTGGCCCTCAGCGTGATCTCTTCCACTGACATGTCTGCCATTTTGCTGCTGTCGAAGTTGGACGCCCCTCCGGTCACACCAAGCTCTACACTCTGAGGCCTGGAGGTAGAAGAATGGATGGAAGTAGTAAAATGAGAGGAACAGAGAAATGAATGAATAAAGAGGGGGTACATCAAATCACCAGCATCACATATATGCATTTGAAAAGTAACCACTGAACCTCCCAACACACAGTAATACAAAACTTAACACCAAAACATTTTCCCTGAAAGAAAATGCTCAGACGGGAAACAAAATCAATGAAGTGATTTTCCCTGCCTAGCCAGGCTTGTTTGGGATGCATTGTTGTGTGGAAAAGGGAACATAAAAGCTGACATACAGAACTGTTTTTGTTCCCAAAGCATTAGTCCAATGCCAGTGACATGGCACCCGCTTGTCGTTAATACACAGACAGCATACTCAAAAAGGCTGTTGCTGATAAGGAAAGGTGATAGGGAAATTTGATGTGTGTGTGTTTGGCACAGTGGGAATGACTGCCACAGTCAGGAACACAGTATCAGCACTGCAAGACCCTTGGTGTTGACAAGCTACACTGGATACTCCACTGGACTATGAGAGGAAGAGGGGTTTTAGGAGGGACAGAAAGGTTAATCAAACCCATGGTTGGGTCGGTTTTGTGGTTCTGGGGTCACAGTCTGGTTCATTTTTACTGCTGTGGGAAAACTAAATGCAGTGGCAGTTTGGTTGACAAAAGCTCAACCCGTGGAGAGAGTACTCATTAAAACAACATTTTGGTAAAGTGCAATATGCACGTGTAACCATGGCTAAGTCACTGTACATACCTACAATTAACTTCCGACAATCCCTTAAGTGATTTTGTTAAGGGTTTATTCAATGCACCAAACAAAATGTTTAAGTGGCAAAGCATTTAGTCGGATTTTCAATCTGGCACATTCAGGTGACGCCGAGTTTTGTTGCATATGCTTTGGTTTAAAATAACGTCTTGCGGGAAAACATTCTTAGTGGAACTAATACATATAGATGCATACTTTTGTAACTCATGAGAAAAGCAGTGCTGTACTCCCAGTCCAGGAGAATGTAATGACTTTTCACAGAGACCCTGCAGGTCCATCAGGCACAAGTAAGATGACCACAGGGTCCAGAGGTTTACTGACACCTTTGGGCGTCCTGTTAGGGGGTAACCTACTACCTGCGGCAGAATTGGGGGCATGAGGGAATTTGGCACAGGCCTTGGGATAATATCAGCTGGTATAAAGTAATTCACCTATTGCTCATCAGGCTTTGGCCCAGTCAGAATCAGATGGGAAGGGTTGCTTGAATGCTTTTAATCTTTCTCTGCTGGTAAGAAGACTGGGGCGATGAAGGCATAAGCTAGTCAAAATATTATGAACATGAGATCTAAGATTAGAAATTAAAAAGCCATAAAAGTTGTTTCCAACTTCCAAGTGGAAATGTAATTAATACATTATTTGAAACACCAGACCTAGTTGGAGGCTAATATAAATACAGGTCATTACCTTTGACAATTTCGTTTTTGCTTGGTTTTTTACAAAATTGTAAAATTACTTTCACACTTGTGTGCTTGTTCTGCATAGTTTTAACCTGCTGACAATTACAATGTCTGAACACAGATGTTCAGGACACACCGGCTTCTTATCCCCTTCCTCTCCCGCGACCTCTCTTCCTTTAGACCTGGCTAGCGAAACTCTTTCCTCTTGTTGCAATAACCCTTGAACTCAAAGTTCCCTTCCAAAAACATACATAAAGAAAGACAGAATGTGGATGGTACCAGATCAACAAATGTTGTCTGTATAACCCGACTATTCCCATGACCAACTCCATATATTACTAAAGGTTGTTGGCCTAAGGACTGAAATAATAAACTTTAAAATTGGACTGAAAATATATAATAGGAGACAAGGCAATGTTCTTCCACAGATACTATCTCAAACTGAAAATTACAACACAGGAAATGTAGAGTGATATTTTTTAATGGTAGACCTAAAACAGAAACTAGGCTATTGCAACACTGACTTGTGATCAAAAAACATCCATGTCACTCTCACACCATAAACGCCTTTAACACTACAGACGTGTGATCACTATTGCCACCTACGACAAGACCCCACAAAACAAGCCGTCACTATAACATACCCATTCTTCTTGTTATCGGTCCTCTCCATACTGAACAACAATTGAGGTGCTAAAATACAATGGTTAACCAGCCTACCTATCTATCCATGCCTCTACAACAAAACAAGGACACACATTTCCTGCTCTTCTGCACAAACCTGTTCCTCCAGGTCAGGTTACAATAATTCTAACGTCTCCCCATTGTTTTCTTTTGCTAATTGCTACGTTCTTAGATTGTTCACACTTTTATGATGCCATGAAAATTGTTCCACAAAACACCATGCACATGCCTACGGAGTGAACCGTGCCACATTCCCCATATTAATGGATTTTCATAAATTATTATTGGTTGCTATAATTCTAAAGTATCCTAAAGTAGTCACATATATAATCTGCTTTGCTAAAACGCTATATTTAGAATGTTGTCTAATGGTTAATAAAAATGTGTTGGCTTCTAATAATCTGAAACACTATTATGACAGGATGGTAAACACTGGTCTGCAAACGTGTGGGTCATTTGAAGTGTGGTGACATTGTTTTAGGACCGAGTGAGCAAGTCAGGTGATTAAAAGACCAACACCCAGACGTTTTTAGTCAGGCACGAAAACTTGAGCTATCTAGCTATCGTATTTAGCTAAATAAAGTTGTTGAAAGTTTCGAAAGCAAGTCGTCATATTTTAAACTTAATCCCGACACCCTAAAACATAACTAGAACTAATAGCTCATCTTAAAAACAAGTCTTCCTGTAGCTAAGTGAACTAGTCCAGGCAAGGATCCGTTACTAGCAGTGTCAGTTGTGTTGTAGCTAGTATTGCAGTTCCTCTTCAGCTAACACCCACAGTTGCATAAAACTACCCGCCGGAGGATAATTTAATGGATGAGCATGTAATGAAACGTGGTTGTCTTCGGGGTCATATATACTTACAGCTAATCTTCTCAAGTAGAAATACCTCCTTGAACTCCCCCTTAAGGTTATCCGTGTGTAATCGTGACAATTTCAGAAATTCCTTCAGATGGTATACTATCGACGCTGCGCATGTCCAGTCATATCAGTGTAACTAGTGGAGAATGGTGACTGCGCATGCGTGGAGTTCACCTTTCATTTGTGGTTTGTTTTTCTGACAGTTGGAACATTCATTTCAATGAAAATTAAGAGGTTAATTTCTACCTGCCTATAAAATATATTACGCCTCTAAGTCTACCAAGCAAGATCACGTTATTGCCTGTTTTAAATTAAGGTACTTAAAATCAATAAGTTCCTTCATCTGTTCTTCAAGAGTCTTTACTAATTATGTAAGCCCCCGTGTTAACTTTCTGCCTAATTCGTTTTATAAGTGCTGTCCTCGTTGAGTTACTAGTGTTTTTTAATCAACATATACTCTTTTTATTACCACAGTACAAAATACGATGTTAGTACAATGCAGTTTACTAACTGAATTTTGGAAATTCGGCACTCACTTCCGTCAGAGGGCGCTAAATGTCATAGCAGTCCATGCCTATCCTAGCTTCTTCCTCAAACAAAGAAAAAGCTAATTACAATATATTTTCTTGTTACTTTTGAGACAAGTTTTTTTCAAACTGGGTTGTGTTTGGTCATTATATTTTGTGTTGAGGGAACATAGTTAAAGGAACAGGTTTGAGGGAACATAGGATTGAAGTGACAAGGCCAAGGTTACATTGAGGAAAAAAGGAACATAAGATAGAGGTAACAAGGTTAAAGGAATATAACACTGAGGTAACAGGGCTCAAGGAATATAGGACTGAGGTCACAGGGCTAAAGGAATATAAGACTGAGGTAACAGGGCTATATGAATATAGGACTGAGGTAACAGGGCTATAGGAATATAATACTGAGGTAACAGGGCTAAAGGAATATAAGACTGAGATAATAGGGCTAAAGGAATATAAGAGTGAGGTAACAGGGCTAAATGAATATAGGACTGGGGTAACAGGGCTAAAGCAATATAGCACTTAGGTAACAGGGCTAAAGGAATATAAGACTGCGGTAACAGGGCTAAAGGAATATAAGACTCAGGTAACAGAGCTAAAGGAATATATCAGAATCAGCTTTATTCGGCAGGTATATGTACACATACAAGGAATTTGACTTTGGATTATACAGACTCACGATATAGGACTGCGATAACATTTGACTGAGGGAACATAGGATGGAGGTAACATAGGACTGAGGTAACACAGGACTGGGGTAACACCGGACTGAGTTAACAAAGGACTGAGGTAACACAGGGCCAAATGAACATGTGGCTCTGTGAACGTATGGTGGACCTTGCTAATATGTACAAAGGTTTTAGCCACAGACATTATGAAAAGCTTAATCATAACATTACAGTTGAACTACATTGTATGAAAACAATATAATTTTTGTTTCCATCTGAAGAAGCTGTTTTACCCTGTATGGCTGTTTTATAGCAGTAATTATGGTTATATTTAAGTTATACTGTACTTCTCTTTATATTGAATAGATTCTTGGTCATTTTTGAGTCACAATACATTCACTGATTCGGAAGGCTGCTCTTGTGAGGTTAGCCAGCCAGTAACAGAGCTCATGAGTCTACAACCAATAAAACCTCAGCCAGCAGTATTATTTTCCTGTTCTGCTGGGTTGTATTAATATGCTCTGTTGTATTCATTTGGAACATAGTGTAAGAAAAACGAAACAGGGAGGCGCAACTGAGATTTATCCATTAAGAAAATCACATTTATTTGTCTTTAGCACATTGCATGCCCTATTGCTGTAGATCACAACCTTTTTTTGGTAATGGTACCACTAACTGATGTTTTCCTATACTGATTACACCTGAAGTACTACCTCATGTTGATTTGACCTGTTAGCCTAAGTGCATCTTATGTGTGCCCTGGGGTCATAGTTCACCTGGTTGGCATCCACTGACCTAATGAATTCTGACATTCCACAAACACTCAGAAAAAATGTAAAGAAATTTGTGAAAGTTTCAGCTCAATATTAACAGTTAGGGAGGTGTATTGTTAAGCTGAGAGTATGCTTATTGCTTACACCTTGTCTTGTTGATCAGATAATTAGGGTTGGTGCTTTGCTCACTCACTGTAACACAATGGCAGTTAATACATTATGTTTCTATCATGGTCTGAGAGGGTCCTCCTGACAACTAACAGAAAAACCACATTAGCTCTCTTTTATATTATCCGTCTTTTACTAATTTTCCTTCTGTGTTTATGCCTCTTTCTCACCCACTCTCTTGCAATCCAGCCGACTGCCCAGGCAGAGGTCATGCCCTCCACTAACAGGAAGCATCTGCTTGCTACGCTCTGTTGCATTAGATATACAAGAAAAAAACATATTTTGTTTAGTTTTTCCGGTGACAGCTCATTCAAACACAATTAATAATAATAATAATACTCAATAATTGTTTGAACATTAAAATGTACCTACATTACGAATACAAGACAAGTAAGGAAAGACATGTTTATATCATTGATCTCTTGGTACAAAATGCAGTTCATAGACGTCAGCTTCAAGCTTCATGTAGAACAAAAACATTACAAAGTGGGATTAAGAGACACTGTGTAGCATAGATTCAAACTTAGTTCCAAACCCTAGATGTTGGCCTTTACTATCGTTCAAAGTCTTGATCCGGAGTAGAAAAGAAGGGGAATTAAGAATGCCATTATGTAGTGTGTGAACAGTGGTGAAAAAAATCTAAATATTTCTGACCAGGTTTAGGTCCATGGTCTGAGGGGGCCATAAATGGGTCAACATCTGGATTTGTTCAAACATTAAAGGGAATGCATGGGGGAGGTGGTTAACAGCTAGCTTAAACACGCCTTTCTTTTTCACACAAACTCTAATCGAGACGTAACTCTGCGTTTTATTTTCAGTCTACCAACTCTACATGAATGAGGAACTACGAAAGACTCATACTCACAATGACATAAAAAATGTGAAGAGAGACAAAAAGAGAAAGAGACAAAGAGTAGGACATGAAATTCTGGGGAGATATGCAATCTTCTTGGCAGACCTAAAGGCGAGCTGTGTGTCGGAGAGGACTGGGGGAGAGGGGAAGGTGGGGGTCATGTTGACCACCATGGACAACCTCTTCCTGACAACACTGCAGCACATAGAGACAGGAAGTAGAGACACAAAGAGGGGAGGGGGAACGAAAATCATTTTTTTAAATTTTGTTTAGGGGAACGAGAGAGAGAAGAATACTTTTCCTGTCACCTAATTTCTTGAATCAGTGAACTAGCGCATGATAAATACTGATTGGGAACTAGGAAGAAACACAGAGGGAAATATAAAATATAAAAAAGACAGCTTGTGCAGGACTTCTCAGACTACCAAGATGGATAGTTGTCGCAGAGTTCTGTTTGTCTGACCTCTTTTTAAGGATTATAGGAAGGAGTTTGGATTCCGAACGATAGAATGATGAAAACAGCTGTTCTTACTCAGGAGACTGAATCAACTGCTGGGTATGTACAAACAAGCTGTGTTGTAGAGATAGAAGGTTGGCTGGGTCTAGAAACAATCTATTCTACTCGACCAAACTGTGTCGTAGATGTACATTAACAGGAGTTTAGTCTATCTGGGCTCAAGGCCTCACCTTATTTTCTAAACAAAAGATGAAAAGACTGTCCTTTAGCAACTTATTGGGTTTTATACTTTTCTTTGAACCATCAATGTGTATGAGATGCTTCTGTCAAATATAGTTTCCCTTGAGAACTTGTTTGTTTCAACACAAACATATGTATTTTATAAATGCAGAAATCGTAATACAATAAAACTAAATTAACACTTTCAGCCAGGACATAGGTCTGGGGGATCTATGTGAAAGCCAGGATTAGCTGCTTCAGGGGAAAATCCATTTTTAGATTAACTGAATATGCTGACAATAAAGGAAAATATTTCGAAGGATTGCAGACAGGCGTGCGTGACTCATGCTGTGACATGTTTAATCAAGACTTCCCCAATACTCACAGCATCACTTTAAAAAAAAATCTATTTGTAAATTGCTTAAGACATATAATTTGTAACTAATATACAAGATATACAGGGCCATTACCTTTATAAACTCCTCTCTCTTCCCTTCTC
Source organism: Esox niger (assembly GCA_016801105.1). Lineage (NCBI taxonomy): Eukaryota > Metazoa > Chordata > Actinopteri > Esociformes > Esocidae > Esox > Esox niger. The sequence goes on from JACXGJ010000323.1 coordinate 43,515, forward strand.
TCACCAGGGTGATGGCTGAGTCTTCCTCTCCACCTCCATCCTCTCTCACCACTACATTATCTTCCACGGCAACACCGCTCCCCCTACCCAGAACCCCCCGCTCCCCAGGACCGCCCAGGATGGGTCCCCGGACTTTCCCCTCAAAATCTCTGCCTGCCTCACTCGCTGATCCCTCCCCCTCGCCCTCTGTCCATTCAGCTGTCCCCACCCCCTCACCCCTACCTGTCCATCTGGACTCCTCCCTCCTCCCTACGCCCCTTAGCGACCCCTCAGCCATGTCAACTCTTCTTCCAACCTCAGAATTGCTCCCTTCCCAAATGGACACTGCCACTGTCACCAGTGATGTCCCAGAATCCGCTGACCCAGAGAGCGCCTCTTCCCTGTTATTCACACCCCAAGTTTCTTACCTGCCACACACCTCTGGGTCCATCCTTGTCGCACCACTACCCACCCAAGACTCAGCGACCTCTGACCTCCACCTCCTTCTCACCCATGTTCCTCCCTCAGTGTCCTATACGACCCCGCATTCGGACATCTTGGATGTCTCTGCTCCTCCCCTCCCTTTAGCAATGTCCTCGCCAGTCCCAGAGGTCTTGTCTTCAGGGTCAACCCTACCAGTAGCTTCCTCTCCACCAGTCCCCAAACCTTCATCTACGCCCCAACCTGCTCTTCCTGGAGATCCTGTCTCAAAAACCTCCTCACCTCCTGACTCCTCCGCCCACATGCTTCCCATAGCAAAATCCTCTATGTCCACACCAAATATTTCTCCTGTCTTTAAACCTTCTGCATCTAATTCTCTCACCCCTCCTGTCTCAAAACCTTCTCTTTCCACACCCCCCATTCCTCCCATTCCGAAAGCATCCTCACCTCCTCTCTCTGCCCGGGTACCTCCCGCCTCAAAGCTCATCTCAAGACCCTCAGCACCTCGAAGACGTTCTGGTCCGCCCCAGCCTAGACCCCCGGTTCCTCACCCTCACTCTGTAGCCAAGCCCTCCTCCCCTGCTATTCCCAGACCTCATCCTCCATGTGCCACGCCCTCATCTCCCCCTCTCCCCACACCACTTGTCCCTCTAGGTCCTATGTCCTCTCCAGCCCTCTCTCCAGCCCTCTCCCCAGCCCTATCTCCAACACCCTCCCCAGCCCTATCTCCAGCCCTATCTCCAACACCCTCCCCAGCCCTCTCTCCCGTCCCAACTCTATCCCCATCCCCAATTTCACCAGCAAGCATCAGTATCCTGGAGAAGCTGATAAAAACATGCCCCGTGTGGTTGCAGTTGTCTCTTTCCCAGCAGAAATCCCTGCTCATATTGACGAACGAGCCTCTAGGGGTGAGTGACAGACATGTTTCCTTTACACCAACACAGAGGAGGCAACACGCTACAGTGCACCAATAACAAGTCGCACAATTTCCTCCATTCATTACCCACCAGGCTGCTGATGGACAGACACTAGAAACACGTACACAGAAGCTTATCAATGGCCGGCGTCGTCCCCTGACAGGCAAATAACTTGGCAGGAAATGTTGTTATGACATTTGTGGTGTTTGATTTTGTGCACCCAGATCTTTTTAGTGCGGAAAAGTGCGGACCAAAAGGCCATGGTTCTGTCAGTGCGCGTGTCTAACCAGCAGGGGGAGCCCCAGGTCCAGGACATTCTGGTTAAAGAGGAGAGGTCATGTGAGTATCCTAACCAAAGAACCTCTATACTCTGTAATGGCGTCCCAAATCTCAGTTGGCCCCCAGTGAATATTGGATGTCTGTCCAGGTCGTGGTGAATGATGTGTGGTAAATTGGTATGGGGAGTATCTATGTAACAGACCCCAGCTATGCTCTACCACACATAAATCTACAGAACACATGACGAGAGCCCAGTCATCCACACACTTGGAACACACTTAGAACCCATTACAGATGTGTTACATACACAAGTACTGTGGGTGACTGAGCTGTGGCTTCCTGTCCTCGGGGCTGTATGTTCACAGAATCGGACTTCCTTCTAGTCTGAGTTGGCCAGGCTCTGGCTGCAGTTTAGAGGAACATGCGTCATCGTGATAAATATGTATTTTAATATTTACTTTAAAAAAAATAGTTAGGTGTTCAGAAAATGTCACACATTCTCTCTGTCAAGGAGTGTGTCAAATGCACTTTGTATACGTCCTAGACCATGGCCAGTAAATGTGTCGGCCTTGAATTGTAGCTGTTATCTTTATCATTCCTGTTTTTCCCATGCATAAATTGTTTCTATCTGTGGCTTGGATTGAGGTCAGTTTAACCTTGCATGTTTATAGTAGTAAATGCAGGATCTGGTGTAAAAGAGAGAGAATTGAAGCGGAGAGAAAAATGGAGTGTGAGACAGCGGGAGAGAGACTTACAGTTGTGCTCAAAGGTTTGCACACCCGTGGAGACCACGGCACCTTTTTCTTTCCTTTCCAAAAAAGTTGAAAAGCAAAGTTCCATTTCCAGAAGCGTTCCATTTCCTTTTCCATTTTTTTCCGGTGTTGTATGTACTATTTGCAAAGAAAACCAGAGTTAGCAGGTTAAGCACATGTCTTTTATTTCTTATGGCATTCACATTTAACTTTAGGTCATAACAGAATGGCACAATCATAAAACACAATATGGCAACAAAGAAAAAAATGAACTGACCCCTGTTCAAAAGTCTGCATACCCTTAATTCTTAATACTGTGTATTGCCCCCTTTAGCATCAATGACAGTGTGCAGTCTTTTGTAATAGTTGTCTATGAAGCCCCGAATTCTTGCAGGTGGTATTGCTGCCCAATTTGACTTGTCAAAATGCCCCCAGGTCATGCAAAGTTTGAGATCTCCCCAGAGTGGCTCGATGATACTAAGGTCAGGAGACTGTGACTGCCCCTCCAGAACCTTTTCTGCTGTAACCACTGGAGGGTCAACATGGTCTTGTGCTTAGTGTCATTGTTGTGCTGGAAAGTCTACAAGCGTCCCATGCGCAGCTTTCGTGCAGAAGAATGCCAGTTGTCTGCCAGTATTTTCTGATAACATAGTGCATTCATCTTGCCCTCAATTTTCACAAGATTCCCTGTGCCTTTAAAGCTCCCACCTCCCCAAAACATCAGTGAGCCACCACTACACCACCATGCTTCACAGTGTGGATGATATTCTGTTCACTATAGGCCTTGTTGACCCCTCTCCAAACATAGCACTTATGGTTGTGACCATAAAACATTATTTTGGTCTTATCACTCTAAATTACAGTGTGCCTGAAGGTGTTGCTGGGCGTATTGTGACTGAACTTTTTTGTGGCATTGGCGTAGTAAAGGCTACTTTCTGGCAGCTTGACCATGCAGCTAATTTTTGTTCATGTACCAGGTTAGACTTAGTTGGATTTATTGTACCAGGTTAGATTAATCTAGACTGATTATACCAGGTCAGTTTTAGTTCAGTGCACACAACAAAATAAATAACCTTATTTTTCCACATTTTCCCGCACTCTAAAAAAGTTATTAAAATGTCAACTGTGGGGGAACCCCTATAAGTTCTCTTAGGAACCCTTTACATTTCTTTCAACTTTTTAAATAAACTAAAACCAGAAAAAGATATTTACCTATCCTGCAGGGTTCTTCATTAAACCTGTGGTGACTCCTGTAACACCTATACCTAAACACTTATAATGGTTCCTCAAAGAACCATCAGCTTTGGCATCTTCCCCATTATTTATAACCATGGGTTGATCAACCTATTCCTCAAAATAGACATATTTTACCCCCATAAATTAACAGTGAATCTGTGTGAACAGCAAGCTCTCTAAAGTCCTTTACATCAACAGTAGACTGACATTTACTCAGTAAAAATAATATCCCGAGCAAATGTCAAATTGTCTTTTTACCAGAATATACATACAATACTATGTAATATGCCGATGTAGACAAACAACAAGTGTGCAGTTAAAATTGACAACAAACATAGATTTTTTTTCTCATGTACAAGAGATGAGACGGGGATTCAGCTTGCGCCCCACGCTTTTGAACCGTTATATAATTTATTTGGGACCTAGAAAATTCTACGGTGCCCGGCTGAACCCTGCAACGTCTGATTTTCACGCCCGTTACTGCTGTCCCCAACAAGGCTTGCAGCATCACATAAATCTTGTGTACAAGATCTGAGTAAGACAAAGATGATTCCGCTCCAAAAAGCTGTCTAGATGTAGGACCATTAATGTAAATTCCCCTTAAAGATTTACACCAGTTTCTGCTTAAACATCAACAGCACAGGTAACTTCAAAAAGATGGAACATTTAAATGAACACGAAACTTGACATTCCCATCAGGATCTGACATGAAATATTCCAATCAGTTATTGAATTAATTGCCCTCAGAATATCTAAATACAAAGAAAAACCTTGACCGTGGTCTTGATGTTTAGAAACTAAGGAGATCTGTCCTAAGAGAGAAGACATGTTATGACATGTTATGTGCACACTGCCTACAAAATGAGCTGAGAACGGACCTGCAGTCCTACTCCCTACTCTGAAATCAGTTAAAAGTAAATCAAATGTTATTACACACTGATTAACCCATGTATCTGTTACTGCCAAATATTGCAATGTTCCATAAAAACAGCAAGATGTCTGACCTGTTATCCACTAGTGGCGCAAAAACAACATTGGTAACTTAGCTAACATTTATCTGTTGTTTTACCATTGCCATTTATAATATAACTAATTGCTACAACTTCGTGCAGAGCGCATCCAATAATAAATATTTTAAATGTCTTTATTCTTTTCTTATTTTTGTTTGTATAATATTTACTTACAGTTTAAAAATGTTGCATTCACTTTAGTGAATAATTATTTTAGTGGTTCTCTTCTTGCTCTTGCAGTAGCAAGTAGAGAAATATTTCTCATGCCATTGAAGAGAGAGAAACGTACAGCTTTCGTGTCATTATTAACATTGCACTGGGTTTTAACACTGGCTCTGCCCTCTAACAGTGATGTACCTGGAAGGATCTGTCCTGGTTTTTGACAACATCTTCAAACTCATTGCCTTCTACTGCGTCAGCCGGTAGGACATGACTGTCCTTCTAATGCACCAGTTCCTCTGACCATTCCTTAAGCCTATTTAAAAACACTTGATTCCAGATGAATAATGATGTGATTCATTACCTTCCAGAGATATTCTCCCCTTCACGCTGAGGTTGCCTCAGGTCATCGTTCAGGCAACCAAGTATGAGGACATGGAGATGATGTCGTTGTTAGGCTCAGGTTGGTAATGGAACATTTTGAAAAGGCTGTGTTCACTTTCAGATATATAACAGCTTGTGAGTGGAACGCTGTTAGATGTGTGAGTGTGTGTGTGTGTGTGTGTGTGTGTGTGTGTGTGTGTCTGTGTGTGTCTGTCAGTTTTTATGTTTACACACGCATGGGCATGAGTTAGCTTCCTTCTTTAACAGCTTTATATAGCACAACCCAAATGATTCATCTCAAAACAAAAATCTTCCCTTCCCACCACTGTTCTGTTCTTTTCTCTCATATGAATGCTGATCACTTCTCAGCGAGACATCTTCTTATGCACAGAAAAGCACCATCACTAGAGCTAGGTGAAATAACGGGTCTGCCCGGCCCGAAACAGGTCAGCTGGAGCTATGGTCGGCCGGTAGTTTACTGTGTATTAATTGGGTGTATCAGTGATCCTTTTTCTTCCTCCTCACAGATTTCTGGGGTTCTCAGCTAAACTGCTCCTCAGAGGTTCTCAACCAGGGTCAGGACCACAGCAGCTCCTCTTGTGAGATCCAGCTGTCTGTGGGAACCACTAACGACCGCCTGTGGTACATCAACCCCATCTTCATAGAGGAGTACTTCAGCAGTCTGGAGGCGTCTGGCACCGTCCCCACCCCGATTCTCAGGAGCCAGAGCCTGAACACCCCAGGGCAAGCGACCCAGAAGTTCAAACGCCCGCCGCCCCGACCCCCCAACATACCGGAGGTCTTCCTACTGTCGCAGGCGGCCCGGCAGGAGGTGACCAGGGGGACGTCTGACTCCCCCTCTGTCCGCTCACCACCCCCGCCCATTAGGGCCACAAACTCAACGCATCAGAAAGGGGAAGGAAACAACAGTGAGGACAAAGGAGAGAGAACTGCCTCTCAGAGAGAAGTGTCAGTTACTCCCACTAACTCGTTCACAGCTAAACAGCCTCCACAGCCCCTGTCAGCCTACGGAGTGACAGCAGTACAGCGACATCCGGGACCCCGGCCACCACCACACAAAATACCGCCAGTGCCCCTACGACGGAAACCCTCCGACAAGTGTCCCTCACCCACAGAGCAAGAGCTGTCACATCTGGAAGAGGGCGCCCCGATCCTCACTGCGTCCTCTAAGAAGAAGGAGAAAGAGGAAGAAGAGGCCAAAGTGGCTGTTGCTTCACTGGTCTGCATTGATGACACCTCTGTCACAGCAGTAGAGGAGAAGGGGCTGGGAGCTGAGGCCTCTGTTGACGTAAGAGTGACACCGCAGAAGCACGGGACGCCGGAGACTTCCAACAGCAGTGAGGTTGTTATCGTGGCCAAAGCCCCGCAAATGAAGAAGACAGCGGCTCCAGTCCCGCCTCCCAGAAGGAAAAAGACAACCACAACACATTCCCCAGGTGTGATAGGCGGAGTACTCCTGTCAAACAACCCCAACATCCATGTGACACACCACAGGCCCAGACCCTTTACTGTTGGGGAGCTGAAGGAGACCAGAGGAGCAGACGTGTCCCTGTACTCCCCCGAGGGTGGAGCAGCCCTGCCCTCTCTGGACCATGACTCCTACTCCACCAGCAGCACGGAGGAGGAGGCCGACACCGTCGCCAGCGGGCCTGGAGATTCCGGTGGCGCCAACAACAGCAAAGTATTGATTGATTAGATTATTTCCCCCCAGGAGGTCCCATTGAACTTCCCCAGATGTTTTGTAACCAACATGCTATGCCGCGGCTACCTTGGGGATCAGTATCTGAGTATGCAGTATTTTACATGTAAAATCAGGAGTTATCCCATAACGTGTCCTTCAAAAAACTTCCCCCCAGGTGTCGGTGAAGAGGACCCCCACCATAATGCTCGATCGGGCCAAGCATCGCCTCTCCATGGTCAACTTCTCCAATGTGTTCACTAACTTAATGAGCGCTGACCACAAGCTTCAGAAGAGAATTGTAGAGCTGTCCCGGGATGGGAGCTCTTACTTTGGGAACCTAATGAAGGATTATAGGTAAGCAGTAGGACAACACCAGTTTATCAGAGTGGCTTAGTTTAAGGTTACTTAGGCAGATTAGGGCTACACACACTGTAGGGTAATGTATGTTTATTGCAGCTTACTGCCAGAATTGTGAGGAAAAAAGGGAGACATTTAAACGTGCAATATTGCAGAATGTATGTTCAAACACCCTCATTATTTTTTAGGGGGAGTGGATATTGTATATTCCATTGCAAAGGATAATGAGACATTTTTGAGCAAATTCCGGACACTCTTGAACAACTAATAAATCAATGGATATCCAGGGTTTATACTCTGGAGACCCTGGGGAGGCACACCTCCAGCACTGAGCTGCTCCAGGAGATCCGGCAGATGATGACCCAGCTGAAGAGTTACCTGATCCAAAGCATTGAGCTGCAGACCCTCCTGGAGCCCAACGTCTACACAGAGGACAAACTAGGTACACGACTATTCACTTTACAGACTCATAAATATTCATCTGTTAGCATGCATCCTTAAACGCTTCCGTCTCTACGGCAGTTAGATTCCTAATATAACTTGCTTCTTGCTTTGTGTGTGCAGACCAGTCAAATGTCAGGTCACCTTAACCCTATCGGCAGATAATAATGAGCATTTCTATTAAATATCTACTAAAACTAACCCTTACACTTATACCTATTCCAAACCTATCCCTAATATTAACCTTAACAAGCACGCACATTGTTTTTCATAGTATGTTAATGCTATGAATATCTGTAGCAGATCTACAAAAAGTTATTTTGACTATCCAAATAAACATATGAAATGTTGGAACTGAGAGATGTTATTGTTTTGGGGAAAATACATATCCATTTTGAATTGGATGCCAGCAACACTTTCCAGAAAATTTGGGACAGGGGTATGTTTACCAGTGTGTTGCATCACCTCTTAAGAATACTATGTAAGCATTTAGAAATTGAGGAGACCAATCGCTGTAGTTTTGATAGTGAAATGTTGTCCTATTCTTGCTTGATAGACAATTTCAACTGCTCAACAATTTTGGGTTTCATTTGTCGTATTTTTGTTTCATAATGTGCTAAATGTTTTCAATGGATGACAGGTCTGGACTGCAGGCATGCCAATTTAGCACCTGGACGCTTTTAATACGGAGCCATGTTGTTGTAATACATGTACAACAGTGGTTCATGACCCTCTCCTGGGGACACCCCCCCGCCATCTCATGCTTTAGTTCTAGCCCTGAACTAGCTCACCTGATTCAGTAGGTATGGGCATGTCCATTTGATATTTTTATTCAGGTGTGCTAGCTCTGGGATTAATCTAATAGATGGAATGGCTGGGGGGTCTCCAGGAGAGGGTTAAGAACCACTGGTGTAGAATGTGGTTTGGCATTGTCTTGTAGAAATAAGCAAGGCCTTCCCTGGAAAATACATTGTCTGGATAGCAGCGTATGTTGCTCCAAAACCTGTATATATTGTTCAGCATTAATGGTGTCTTCACAGATGTGCAAGTCACCCATGTCATGTGCACTAAAGCACACTGATACGGTCACGGATGCTGGCATTTGAACTGTGTGCTGATAACAAGCCAGATGGTCCCTCTCCTCTTTAGTTGGGAGGACGTGACGTCCATGATTTCTAAAAATAATTTAAAATATTATTTTGTCAGACCACAGGACAATTTTCACTTTGCCTCAGTCCATCTTAAATTAGCTCAGGCCCAGAGAAGGTGGCATCATTTCTGGTTCTTGTTTATATATGGGTTCTTCTTTGCATGGTAGAGTTTTGCAGTGATGTACTACTGTGTTCACAGACAATGGTTTTCAGAAGTGTTCCTGAGCCAATGCAGTGATGTTTTTGTCCTTGTCCTTTGCGTACAGAGATTTTTCTGGATTCTCTGAATCTTTTAATGATTTCCTAGAGATAATGAGATTCTCAAACTCTTTGCAATTTTACGTTGAGAAATATTATTCTTAAATTGTTGCACTATTTGCCTACGCAGTCTTTTCCAAAGTGGTGAACCCCTTCCCATCTTAAATTCTGAAAGACTCATCTTCTCTCGGATCATGTTACTGACCTGTTGTCAAATAACCTCATTAGTTGTGAGATGTTCCACCAGGGTTCATTTAGCATTGCACTACCTTTCCAGTCTTTTGTTGCCTTTGTCCTAGATTTTTTAATCGTGTTGCTGGCATCAAAGTGGTCATATATTTTTCAAGAAACAATAGCATTTCTCAGTTTCAGCATTTGGTTTATTATATTTGTTCCATTTCTATTGAATATGATGTTTAAATGAGTTGCATTCTGTTTTTCTTTATACTTTACACAGCGTCCCAAAGTTTTTGGAGACAAGGTTGTAAATATATATGGGGTTAATTTGTGGCCCATTAACTTCCTGAATCATACATGTGGGCAGAGTGTGACACTCTGTTGTGTAGTTTAGTGTCTCTTGGCTGGATTGCAAAAAGTAGGGCTGAGAGCTGTTTGTGTAATAATGTTCTTCAGAAAAGTAATGTACAATGTTAAAAGATGATTAGGCCTATGTTAATTAAGCATTTCTTGATATGTCCCCATAATGTAGTAATATGTCTAGATTGGGCTGATAATGCTGGTTATTGTTTAGTATTCAGTTCAGCACAATTGCCAAGGAACATTCAATAAATGGTAACCAGTGTTTTTTCTATACAGAGGCTATATAGGCCCATGGCCCAGGGCCACCAACTATAGAAACATTAAATTAGGTGATTTGCCAGTGGCTGACTGACAGTTGTCCATGTTTGGAATTGAAGTGATTGATTGTTTTTGGCATGGACTGGCTGCGTCTAATAGTTGTAATTTGTCGGAATAAAGACCTTTGGCCCAGGGGAAATCACAGGTCACATGGACTGAGCACAATTTGTTCCCCTCTGTTATTAATTCAACAAACGCAGCAATTACGCCTATTTATAGGCAATTTGTTTGTGAGAAATTTTATTTTTTTCATATGCAAATTTTGGCTGACTAATTTACCAAGACTTAAAAAAAAACAGTAATTTGTCAATAAAAACAATTGCTGATGTTTAAATAAGCCAACAATTACATAGGGCAGGACTACACAATGTAAACCTGCATAAACCTCCTTCCGCTATTAGTTTTCTTGCTCAATCTTGTTGCTTCCACAGTGTGTGTGATGGAAATTAAAAGTCTATCTAGTAGAACTCAGTCAGTGTGAGACGGAGGCACAATTCTCTTGGCACAATAACAGTTATATTAAATTTGCAAGGAGAGAGATCTCATAGCATAGCAACAAGGTTACCAGTGGAATTTCTCTGAAGCGCAGCTGGGAGTAACCTTTTGTATAGGCGTGACAACATCTTACAAAATATCTGACCTTGATACATTTTTGAAAACACGTCTATCTTGTCTCAATCAGCCAAGTGGTGTTCATTTGATTAGTTAAGCTTTCCATTAGCACATCTTGTATTTTTCTACTGTTTAAATACATGGATTCAGTCCTTTATGATCAACCCACTACTTAGAGTAGCTAGTGATTTTTCACTCCCTATGCAATGGTGTCATTAATCAATACATCAGCTCAGTAAACTTCCATTACAGTACGTGTATATGTTTATTTAGAAAATATTATCCTTATGAACAATTACGATATATGAAATATGAAAACGTTGCTGCAGTCTGAATGGGTTTCATGTTAATGATTAACTTTTAATGATGTACAGTTGTGTAATACCGTAAAAGGTCTTCTGTCTGACCTGGTTAAGTTACCAGAGCAGAATAACAGATAAGATTGTATAACAATAAAGAAGGACAACTGATGAAGCAGGATTTTATGGATAGAAATGAGCTCATTGGTTTTGTTTATTTTTTTCATTATCCAAATCGTTCATACATTCCATATACCAACTAAGTTGCATATGCCTATTTAACTGTATGCCACATTAAATAGTTGAACATAGTTTAGGGCCTGTTTCAGCACATTGCGTTCACGTATTCACGTTCAGAGTTGTGGGATACGAGTTCCCACAACACTCAGAGCACCTCTGCATATGATTGCTTCAGTTCTCACTAATCTTCAAATCCCCTTATCTACTGTCAGACTACTGGTGTACATAAGAGTATTATCTCTGTGCGTGGGATGTTTCCAGTGACACCTGTGACATTCCAAGAGGGACAGAAGACATGGTTGTTAATGAGGGATTTCAATGCTAATATTTGACAGCTTCATTGCTAGTATAAAATAATTTTCCTTTGATGTACACATTTAGCCTTCAGTTTGACTGCTGAATGTCAAGATTTCTTACACATAGTGTAGTTGTGAGGACATGTTAAAGTCAGGATAATATATATATCCTTTTTGGCTTTACCAGCTTCCATATTTTCCCAGACAATGGGTCAGTTAGTGGCACTGACTAGCCACATTCTGGCTCCCTCATTCTGTCCGCGCTACACAGACGCCTCATAAATAGATGCCACATTCTGAGCAGGGTTTTTGGTCCTGTTCCTTTCCAGAGGTGATTATCGAGGCTGCTCTGTGTAAGGCCGTGCTGAAGCCTCTGCGTGAATCCATCTACTCCGGCCTCAAGGACATCCATGCCAGGGACGGCTCTCTGAAGAGGCTCAAGGAGAACCAGGGCGTGGTCCTGGGCACCACCACAACAGACCTGGGCGTCACCACCAGCATCCCAGAGGCGCCGGTCATGGAGAAGGTAAACAGAATGCATTAAAAGTCCCTGATTCAACGGTGAAAGTGAAAAAATGGAGGTCCGGAGTCAGGTTTTGAGGGTTCTACATCCATCTAATTCCTATATCCGTCTTAGATCCAGCTCAAGCTGACGACCCTTCACCAGGAGTACTCCCCTCAGAAGAAGATCAATCTGCTCCTGAAGGCTTGCAAGATCATCTATGAGTCCATGTCTGTCAGCGCCCCAGGTGAGATCCCGTCTGGGTCATCAGGTAGATGGTGAGTGTCGATGAGTCCTGGCTGTCACGTGGCCTGATCGGGGGGGGTTTCCCCTTTCAGCAGGCAAGGTTCATGGGGCTGATGACTTCCTCCCAGTGCTGATGTATGTCCTGGCCCGGAGCAACATGGTCTCTCTGCTGCTGGATGTGGAGTACATGATGGAGCTGATGGACCCAGCCCTGCAGCTAGGAGAAGGTAGGCTGACAACCCCACACACGCGCCAGTAAGGCTGCTAACACAGCTCTTCAGTCAGCCAATGGATAGTAATGGTTCTCTGTCGTGCGCGCGTGCGTGCGCGCGTATGCGTGTTCTTGTGTGCGTCACCAGGCTCCTACTACTTGACGACCACGTACGGCGTGTTGGAGCACATAAAGAACTACGACAAGCAGACGGTGACCAGACAGCTCAGCCTTGAGATCCAGGACTCCATACACCGCTGGGAGAGGAGACGCACCCTGAACAAGGGCCGCGTGTCACGCTCATCTGTCCAGGTAGGCTGGAGCCATCGGTGGGGCCGGGGGCGGGGCACAGCGGAATGGGATATATTACCACTGCGGGGGGGTACTGTGATCACCGTGTTGTCGCTATGACGACAGTGAAAAGAAAAAGTGACCTGACGTCTGTTGTTTTTTCCTCTGTTTGCCCCATCTCAGGACTTCATCAACGTGTCCTTCCTGGAGGCGGGGTGTAACACTAAAACTCTAGGGGTTCGTCCCAACACCACAGCCCAGGATCTGTGTGCCCAGTGTGCTGACAAGTTTGAGGTGCTGGAGCCAGAGTCCTACAGGTGAAAAATCCCTGACGTTGAACCCTTGAGCAAGGCATTTGACTGCTAAAAAAACAGACCCGGCTCCATTTATGATTTCCACCAAATGGACAATGAACTGTTTGATATAATGACATGCTATTGTGTGCTGATCTTCTCTGTTCTGTTCTGTTCTCCAGCCTGAGTGTTTTGGTGGAAGGCCACTACCAGCCGGTAGCTCCTGAGGAGTTTCCATTGACCATCAAGTCCAGTCTCCACCACAGTGAGCCCCGGAAGGAGTATTACTTTGTCTACCGCCCGGGAAGGACCGAATCAAAAGGACAGGAGGCAGAGGCAGAGAGCCTGCAGCCAATGGCCGTGGAGGAACCCGAACCTGAAGTGGAGGAGAGCCTTATTGAGATATGATATGGAGGCGTGTCAGATCGCCATGCTTGTGCCAGTCTCCGTAACACACATTTAAGACAACAAGTGCATTTCTGCCCGAGTGGTACCCCAAAACTAAAATTATGGTTGATCTGTATCTTCAATACAATATAATAGCGAGCTTGGCCATTTTGATTATGTGGAGACTTGGGAAATAAAACAACCACCACCAGAACCTCACCTAGAAGAATGTAAATGTCAGTATATCAACATGCATATGACTTTAATGTTGACTTCTTATATGTACTGTAGTAGTCTCTACAATATTGATCAAAGCTCTAGCGATTAAGAGCAGATACTGATCATTCAGTTTGAAATAGATAATTAAAAGATAAGCACAAGGACTGTCTTGTCGCCATCCCAAATGGCACAAATTCACTATGTAGTGCCCTACATGTGAAAGATTAGCGCACTATTTATTGCATATTGTGTCATTTGTTATGCATGCCAGGTACTCTGTCCGCATGGCCTTCCTTTTTGGCTTCAACACATTATTCGCTTCTTCCACAGTTTGGACTTATATTGTTATTCAGTGGATTCGCTAAAATTATTTTGCTTGATAATATCCTTACCAGTATTATCTCAGAGGCTTATATGCTCACGAAGGACTGCTACTCTTTCTATATCAATATTTGCAGTGACTACATTTCCTGAAAACAAAATGTTTGAAGACTATTTCTTGAAGGGATTTGCTACAATACCGTTCAATCTTCTTTCATTTACCAGGCACTCATAGTTTACACTGATTAATATTTACTGTAATTCATTAAACTGTAATTCCTCTATATTGAATGTGCTCTTGATGTTGATATTCTCATTGCCTTGTAAATTGTGTTGTTTTTAAAAAGTGAAAATGAGATTGGTTTGACACGGATGTATTTGGAGATGAAACAGTATTTGTTTCTCATGTGTACATTCCCGTGTGACGTCAGTAGAATTCAGATGTGAGCGCCGGATAAAAAAATCCCTCATTTACACATAAATAATTCTCTGGAAAGTATGTCACATAGAGTGGCTCACATGAAGTGAGAGGCAGAGTTCCAAAAGAAGACAAATATGTCAGGGGATTTCTGGTGAATGTGTGTGTGGGTGTGTGATCTTTTTATTACCTATTTGGGGTACAAAGAAATGAGGGGGAGCCCTGTTTGTCAGGTGGAGGAAGGGAGAGAGGCAGACACAGAGGGAGGAAGAGACAGACGGAGAGATGAAGACCAAAGCCATGCTAGCGCTGATGACGTCTATGAGGATACCGGCGCATGTAACAGGGCTTAGAATGTACCTTAAAATCACTCCTCTCTCAAAGTCAAATGTTATCATTGGATCTGTCAAATTAAACATTTCTTGTTGAGGTTATGGACATGGTGTCTGGGCTCTCTATTTACTGTATAGATTAATCCCTGTTTGTGAGTGTACAAGGTGAAGATGCAATGAGTTACTGTTGGACATACATGTCAACATACAATATACCTGTTGTGCACATTGCTTACAAATAATTGCAATATTCTAAATTGGCCATAAGTTGCTTTTTAAACAACGGACATGTTGATAGACTAAACATAAACCATCCTTTAAAAAGTATAACGTTCGTTTTGTATCTTCCTACCTAAATTCCCTTAACTATTTTGTCAGGAGATGACAATAAACAATAAAATGCTATAATAAGATGTTTGTTATTCCCCTTTTTAGTGAAAAAGTTATACATCTCTGAGGTGTACTTATTTTTGAGAACATGGGGTATTTAAGAAAGGGGGTTTAGTGAAAACTTCAGTAGGGAGTGATTGATCAGACACTGCTTGGATGTTTTATCATATATTTAGTGTACATGGTTTTAAAATAGTGCAACAAAGATAATTCAAAAATAATATTTTCATTGTTTACAAGTGTGTGGTTGTTTACCATGAAAAATAAAATAAGAAAAGAGTCATTGCATAAAAGACGTTTGACGTTATATTGCCAAGTTTAAGAAACAACGTCAGGTGAAATATGGCAAGATCCTTGTATGGATACAATAATGAATAATGAAAACTCCAGCCCAGTCTGCGTAACTTGCAATAAGAATTTAATAACAACAATTTGCTACACGGTCTGCGTAACTTGCAATACGAATGAAATAACTCGGTACCAAGGTTTTATCAGTGTATACTGAGCAGGCAACCTAAAGTTGGCACCGAAACGTTGTTAATAATTCGTATTGCAAGTTACGCAGACCCGGTGCAGGAGTTATTTTGTTTACTTGACCCGACGCACCGGTCGATCTACAGGTGTGCGAAATGTTGGTTTTCTCAATGGATATAATGTGAAGATCCTAAGCATATCCGCACTTCATTTTAAATGAGAAACAACTTTTTACCGGGAAGGCAAATAATATCAGAAGTAATTGCAAATGAGTTACTTGTCAGTTGGTTATTCTGACTCTTTTCAGTCTATTGATTTCCTCTACGCTTCTGTCTTAGCTTCTGCCTGTCCTTGTAATTTGGGCACTTTGGGCACACTGCTGCATTGGTCAATTTCTGTGTTGGTAATCATCTGCTTTGCGCTTTGATATTACAGCGACTTGACTTGACTCAAGTCCGTCATTTGACTTGACAGTAAATTACGTAGAAGACGTTAAATAATTAAAGAGCGGAGATGACTAAGGGTTTTCCAACAGAACGTAGAATTTGGCTATGGCTCAAAACTGGACGGTCTCGCCACAGAATATATGTTTCGATGGCCAATCAAATTAATGGAAGTAGGAGGGCGTAGTGATGGAACACGAAATAACCCAATCTGTCGAAGAAAACCAGGAGTGAGGGCGTGACGATTTTCAATGACCAGTGAATTTAAGAGCATTGGAGTTCACTACAAACCCGCTTCTTTTTCGAACTCAGGGGTCGAAGAATGTCACAAGCTGGAGCTGTTGCCAGTCAGGATTCTGACTATCCATGACTGTTCCTTTTCGGTTCCTCTTAATGAAAAGTCTTGACATCAACCCGCTTTGGAGTGTTGAGTAATTAAAGACTGTAGGTCTCATGACTGGCCTGGAATTGTCAACATTCGTATGAGGTGTCAAGATAACTAGGACTACAAAACAGGGGTATTTGGTGTAGTGCGTGATGCTGATTATTTCCAAGCCTGTGTGTTTGTTGTCTGTGGGTTATCAGCGACTCTTGCACTGAAACATTTACTGTACACTTTTGTAGTGTTCCCAGGCCACACGTACAAACCCACAAAACCAATCAAAGAAGAATTTCACAGATTTACAGGTATCAGCCTAAAGACTTGAAGCACTAATCAGTTAATATTATATGGTTTCCAGGGGTGATTGGCTGCATATATGGCACTCATATTCCTATCACAGCTCCTTCAATAAACAAAGGAGATAATGTGAACAGGAAGTCTTTCCACAGCATTAATGTGCAGGTATGGCCAACAAAATATTTTACCGCTACAAGAAAATCAGTGTGCCAATTTGTGTCTAAGATGAATGGATGGTGTCACTGAGCTAACACTGTCAAAAGGATGAATATATCATTCATTTGAATGACTAACCTCTAATGTAGGCCCTTGTTTCCTGGGGGGTGGTTGGGTCTGATTAGCTTCCTCTAGAGTTGCTTTCAGTAATAGTTTGCCCACTGCTCTGATTGAGGCCATCCCTACCGCCGCCTGTTTTTCAGCCCTCAGCCTTTTTCATTTGGCTATAATGGAGGTCCCATTTCAACATGTCCAGCAAGCACAAATTTGGAGACTTGAATGCATAGAGGCATTAAGGTGTTACCTTCGAATAGACAATATTAAATACTGGCAGTTTTAAAATGGCTGACATTTTTACTTTTTTGCTAAGAAAATGTCACTTTCTACTTAAATATAACACGTAGTAGTCACTGAAGGCTGTTTAATTCGGTAGGCTAAACAACGTCACAATTGCTTGTGCTGAAATAAAACTTTTTGTATATTTTGATATTTCATCTTCAGTTGCTGCCAAGTATGTTTTGTTCCTATTGGGTTGCACCCGCATAACCATTTTACATACACAGACACATTACATAAATGTTTAATGAGTGGAACACACAGATTTTTTCTCAGTTAATACTCACACATTGACTCGGTCAGCAATTTTCTGCCACGCTAGCTCACATTCTCTTGCTGCTGCTACTCTTTTGCTTTTTTGTTGAATATATACAAATATTCTGAATGTGCATTTATTAATATATCCAATGCCACTGGGGAGAAGTATGGGGTCTGAGACCTTTTTCTCCTGTTACCATGATGAATCATGTTATCTGTGTTTCATAGATGAGGGCTTTTTATCTCCTCGTACGCGTGCCTTACTCAGGGTTAACTTAACTCAGAGTTGACTGAACTTATTGTTACCACCTGTTCTGAAACCCTCAACTCTGAGTTTGACAGCTCGAAGTCAGAAAGAATTGTGGTTTCAACTCAGAGTATGTTAACCCTGCTTTCTCAAATACCCCCTTGTCTGACCACACGTTGAAAATGACATTTTCTATATAACAAATTCCCTCCCATATTAAACCCGCCCAACCCATATTAAACCTATCCTTCTGGCTTTCTCTTCTTTCCCCAATTGTCCTGTTCTCCAATACCACTCCTCCAAAATGGAGAAAAATCTGCAAAAATCAATGTCTGGTGTGGTGTCCCAAGTTACCTCCAAATCAATATCCACCCCAACCGTCCGATCTTTACAGATCAGCTTGTCTTTTCCAGTCATTGAAGATGTTATTGTTTAATGCTATTTGAATTTGGCGTGATGCAATGTAATGCAACTGAATACAGCCATTTGCTAACCCCTCAGCTGCTTGGTTGATTTGAATCATTTAAGTGTGAGCCCCATTTTTGAGAAACTAAAATAAATATATCCCAGAAACATTTTCAAACACACATATCTGTCTTCCCAGTCATGTGAAATCCATAGAATAGCGCCTGATAAATGAAGGACATATTGGAATTGTTGTATGTTATCTTCATACTTTTGTTCAGTATATTTTCGGGGTTATGTACCACACGCCCTCATGTACCACACTGTTTGAGGTAAAATGTATCCAGGACCTGAACTCTTCTTTTTAATAATATTTCGAAGGAGCAAAAGTAATGAGTAAATTACTACTCATTACTTTTTGTAGATTAGTTAGTCATGATTTATACACAATTGTAATTATCATTATTAGTTGGGTGCTGATATATTAATCCCACTTCACACTTGTAGAGTGTGTTTTACACACTAGTGTGAATTGGTGTTGTTTGCATAACCCACTGTTCCTGAGGCACCTTCAAAGTGTAGGGTCAGATCCATGGGATCAGACAGTTCCCGCTTCGAATCTGGAGCAATAAGGATTAACTGTCTCGCAACAAGGGCAAAAACGACAGGTTTTTCATCATGTCTGTCAGGGGTTCAATCTAGCAAGTTTTCTGTTGGAGGTCAGATGCTGAGACTGCTTATTGTGGCTATCATCCGCCATTAGAGCGTGTGTTGATATCAAATGTTATTTGTCCCATTGTAATTAACAACTGATTTAGCAGTGTTATGTTAAGCTACCGTTCCTTTCCCCCAAAAAGTCTGATTCAAGTAAATGAAGAAGAAAGTAAATGAAGAAGAGAAATACAAATATCTGTCAGCTACTGAATCAAACACATTTTAACATCTTCTGTCTTTTTTATGTTAGCAGGCAAAAACTGTAAATGAAACAATGGCGGTCCCTTAGCCCTGTTCCGAGGTTTTACAGTAGTGTGACCCCAGGATTTCTCTGTGTGGTGGCCAGTATCCCCATCCCAGCACCCCCCTTTTCTAATTCGCTGTCTCATTTTATCTATAACGCTATCGCCCTCTTTTTACGCTCTCTCCTTCTCTTATGCTCTGTCCTTATTCATTTACCTTCTCTTGCTGTCACAATCTCTCTCTCTCTCATTCTGTGTTCCCCTCTCTCCTATATCCTCACCTTTTCTCTGTTGTTCTCTGTCCTTCCACTCTGTCAGTCAGTAACGAGCAGCTAGTAAGGAAGTTTAAGGGCCTGTTGTTCTTCTGACACACATCTCCTTTCCTGTCGGCCATTATTTTTAAATACATAATGAGGTTCCACCAGGCTAACAAGACCATGTGTATGCAAACGCCTTTGGATTGTGTCACCGAGAGGTGATCGTCCACTCCTAAAGCTTTCAACTAGATCTTTCTGCTTCTAGGACTAAAATGTTTAGTTATTTTGAATCGGAAGTACAGGTGTAGGAGTTGAAAATGCCCTTTTTTACGTATTTTATTGGCCAATAAGTAAAAAGATTTTGATATTGAGTGAAAATTGCACGTCATCGTTACTACATACTGAAGACACGTCTATGGGTATTTTGTGTGTGTGTGTTTTCTGGTTTTGCTCTGAAAGGGTGTAAACATCTCTTTTTATGTGTGTGTGTGTGTGTGTGTGTGTGTGTTTGCTGTTAGTGATTTGTTGTACTTGACAGTTGTCTAAAGGGACCCTTCAGTTTTAATGAGACCAACGCATCGCATCTCACCGTGATGCCGGGATGCCGTGTTTCTAGATGTGCGTGGGTAGCAGACAATGAATGCAACAAACCCCATACCGAGGCGTTCTGTGTCCCACATCCCGCGTTCGGTTCAAGGCCTTAGCCCCAATTAGGGGACCTTGATGTTCCACCCCGTATTCGGTAAAGGTTGTGAATCTGCAGGTCTGCTGGGGGTCACAGGGTCAACGTGATCGTGTGTGTGGCCGTTTGATAAATACACTGTTCCTGTCACCCAGCTGCGGAGAATGGGTCCATGTGGGCTGGGTATCCACCTTCAACTTTATTTATTTATTTTACGATGTTTACATCCGTCGAGAGATCATTATGCCCCATGACGTCCAAGCGTCTTGCTGTCTGTCTGTTCTGATTTCTCTGTCTGATTCCTCCTGTCACTATATTAAGAGTCGCACAACCAAACAGGACATTCCCCACATCTGTGTAGTTTCTGATGTCTCAGGTCTGTTTTAAAGGAGACAATGGGGTCTTTTATCTCATATCGTCAACCAACCCTGGGGTATATAAGAGCCGGCAAACTCTGACTCCCTCTTTTGAGAGCTGTACATACAACTCGTACACCTGAGAGCAATCTCTTCACACACACACACCCACACACACACATAGTCAGAAACCCTGTTGAAAGAGTTACAGCCAGAGGCAGGACAACGGCCAACTCTGGAGAAACATCTCAACAATCTTCTATATGCTTTATGGCCGAAAAGCTAGGCAACCTGAAGACTGAAGCACACGGGAAGCGTAGGTTCCTGACCATAAAGAACGGGAGACAAGGCGGCACTCATCATCAAACGTAAGAAACATTTACCAAATGACTTTACTTTGCAATTCTACTTTTGTATTAAATACGTCGAATTGTTCTTTGATTAACTTATTGTATTTGATTTTTGACGATTTTACCACTGATGTATTTGAAATGATTAGTACATTGTTTTTGGTAATACAAGTAACAAAGGCATTTTTTTGGAGTAGGCCATATATAAATAATACTGAGTGCAATTTAACACTCCTTTCATAGCACAGCACATTTACAGGCAGGATGGTGCATAGTAATTGCTGTCACATCCAACCCATGATGCTTCACAAGTACATTGATAAGGGTTATCTACAACTTTGTAAAAATTACCCTGACTGATATTTCATTGAGAACGTCTTGTGTCCCGATGACATGACTGATATTGAAGAAAGTACTAGGTATATGTCTAGTAGAGAGTATGAATATCAAAAACACGATAGTTCTATGATAATCCGCTGTGTGGTAATGTGTTATCTTCTGATTGGCTGGTTGTCTCGCCAGGCGGGCCTGCATTTTGGATTTGAGGATGGCTGAAATGGCTCTTCCCCCAACGTCACGCCCTGCCCTGCTACTGGTCACCCTAATGGCCATGACCCTGGTGACCTCCGGCTACCCTCAGCCACACTTCCGCCCGGTGCACAGGTATGACTAACGGCAATAGGTAAAAACCAGGTGGAAGAAAGACGAGAGTCGCTCAGGAATCCTTCTGGTTTAGTAGATATTTTAACAGGGGACACCCCTTCAACACACAAGCAGATCAAATGTCTCCCTAGTCTTCACTTACAAGGCCCTTCATAATCACGTGTGTTCTGTAAACACAACAGTAGACATAATATGCAGAATCAGTGTGTGTCCGGAGCTGGAACCACTAATCAGATGCCAGTGCAATCAACATGGGACTGTCCATAGCAATCAGCTCTAGTGACCATGAACTCCAACCAACCAGACGGGCAGACACGTGTGCCTTTCTGGAAAGAGAAGCACAATACAATATCTTAATCGTCAAACTGAGCAGGAACATTATTCATCACACATTAAGATTCCAGTCATTCGGTGTCCCCAATCCTCTGTCCTTTTAAAAATGCTAAGGTCCTGTGGTTCCCTCTGAAAATGTGAGAGGTTAGCGAGGAGAGGGTTTTGACAACCGAATTCCTTCCCATCTGACATTTTGAAACGGAGGTGAGGTGAGGTTGGCAGAATGAGGACGTGAGAAACTAGTAAACAGTTTTGACATTCACCGAGACTGTTTCCCCCATTCCTCGCCAAAAGGGTGTACTTCTTTATCGGGAGATATGATGCATTCTGTCTTTTTCTGTGGTAATTTAAGGCAGATAACTGAAAGATAATCCATCTATGTTAGTGAGTTATGCTAATGGAAATGGCTCTATTGTTATTAGAGAGTTCTCTATGAAAATGAGTTCTGTCCTTATAAATGGCTCTATTTTTATTAGAGAGTTCTCTATGAAAATGAGTTCTGTCCTTACAAATGGCTTTACTGTTATTAGAGAGTTCTCTATGAAAATGAGTTCTGTCCTTACAAATGGCTTTACTGTTATTAGAGAGTTCTCTATGAAAATGAGTTCTGTCCTTACAAATGGCTTTACTGTTATTAGAGAGTTCTCTATGAAAATGAGTATATGGGAATAATGAGTACTCCTGGTCTAGGGGCCCCTCTCCCGGTGATCCTGGAGACTCCGACAACAGAGAGGATTGGGAGTTGCTCTACCCCTCCATCTTGCTTCGTAACTGGAGCACGCAGATGATGTCAGACCCAGACTTTGGTGCGGCCAAGAGCAAGGGAGATCTCCTGGGAGAGCAGTGGCTCCCAATGGTGGGCCAGTTGCAGATGGACGAGAACATGGAGAAGGGCTGGCTGGGAGATTGGGCTCCGCAGGGCTCTAACAATGAAGAGAAGAGGAATATCGTGGTGGCGGATGATGCGGCATTCAGAGAAAAAAGTAAGCTGCTCACAGCAATGGAGAGACAAAAGTGGCTCAACTCATACATGCAGAAATTATTGGTTGTTAACTCCCAATAGCAAGATGACTGCTAATTCTATAAATACCCTGATTAATATTTTAATATGGAACCCAATCTGAAATTACCCTGATTTAAATTTGCATTACAGTTATCAGGCCATTGTTTAAATGTTTATTGATTGATTACACCGAATAGGGAGCATTAATTGGCACATTACATGCATATGTTTATAATACTTTTTTGCTGCAGTTCCATTTGCCATTGGCATTATTAATATGTTGAGATACATCCTTTGAGATACTGCCTTTGAGGTGAGTTGAACCTTCAATAGTAGCTATTGTGGGTGTACCATGGGAAGATGTGTTCATTTGTTCATGTAAATAAGTGTAACTGTGAAATAAAGCAAATTCTAATTACTGTTAATTTTTTTTATTTTTTGAGTGACGTCACAATCACAGGAACATTGCCTTTAACAGGGGCATCTTCAACGGTGCTCAGAAACGGGCTAGGAATTGTACCCTAGCCTGAACTTCAATCTGTAGGCTGAAAAAACTATTATTTTGTTGGTGTGTGTATGCCTGTGTACCTTTGTGTTTTGGTGGGAGCAATTCCTCCGACACGAGTTATGACAATCTTATAACTAGGTATTTTAACAAACTTGTGACTCAGAAATTAAATGGGGCCGAAGTTAAATCCAACAGACTAACCAAATTACCATAGGATTAACTTCTTTTCTCTCTCTGTTACACTCTCTTTGTCTCTCTCTTGTTCCTTTCTCTCTTTTTCTCACTTCTCCCTTTCACCCAGGTGGGCTCTCTCTTCCTTATCATTTCTCTTTCTCTGCCCCTCGCTCTCTCACCCCATGATGTTTACCATCTTGTTTTACATGTGCTCCTGACAAGGGGAGGCGGAACTGTGGCTGGCGTAGGCTATAATTTGCAGAGAGCTGTCATTCAATGACGATGAGCCTGCCTTGTAAATGTGTGTCTTTAAGCGTTTCAATGTATGTGTGTGTGACGAGCACTGAGCGTGTACGGGAGCACATTGATTTGTGTGTGTGTGTGTGTGTGTGTGTGTGTGTGTGTGAATGTGTAGGACTTTCACTTTTAAAACCTTCGATTTGGACCTCGTGTTTCGCTTCCTTATTGTTCTCATTGGGGGGAAATGGCCGTCGGATCAGCCCTCAGCTAGATAACCAGAGACCTGGCCGGGCTCCTCTGTGATGGATGAGCGGCCACAGACTTCCAGAAGCTGTTATTTATCAGCCGGCTCAGCGGTGCTACCTGGCAGACTCACCCAATCAGCAGACGCTAGATTGCTTTCTGCAACCCACTGATTCCCACCTCCACTGACACCGCCACACTAATACCCCATCATTTCTCCTATATCTCTCTTGTTGCTCTAGTCCGTTCTCTGTCCGCTCCGTGCGGCCGTACAGAGAGCACAAGTCGCCTCTATTGCAGGGCCACTGCAGCCAAACGCTGATTTACAGAGAAGAGGAAGAGTTGTGCATTTGGCTTGGCACCGTGTAGCCTGGGTCCAGAGCCTGTTTGGACGCGATGAAGATTGAGGAAGGCCTACGGTGTGTAAATGCATGCAGGTATATATGTACACGGGAGGCAGAATCAGACTGAGAGTAGTGGTCCCCATGAAATTCCAATTTGGAGGCAGTCAGTGGTGCATGCCATCGCTATTATGTGTTGTTATGAGGTGATCCATCACATATAGCAGACACATTATAATACCAGGACCAGACCATTGGAAATATTCAGCTTCTTTGGCTGGAAATGCAAATAAAAACTGTTTAGATGTACCTCAGTTTAACATGCATTTGGTTATTGGGAGTGTTGTCTGAGAGATGAGTATTTCAGATTGATTAGGCATGCGTTATGGTTTTCACAGTAGTCTTTTAGGTTTAGTTTATGGCATTTGTATGTATTTATACTATAAAGTATTGATAAACATCATTAGGTCTCACTGGATTTGCGTAATTTCCAGTTACATGAGATACAACCCAGCAGGTACAGTGGATCTCAGAGGTATTCACCTCCCTTGGACTTTTCCACATTTTATTGTGTTGAAATATGAAATGAAAATGAATTTAAGTTGGAGTTTTTACAATGAACAACACAAGTAAGTGTAAAAATTTAAACTACGAATTGATCAAAATTAATTACAACTACAAAACAGAATATATTTGATTGCATAAGTATACAACCCCTCTAGTCAATATTTGGCAGAGGCCCCTTTAGCAACAATAGCAGTGTCTACCAGCTTTTCACATCTGGAGAGGGCCGGCCCTGGGCGACATAGGCGGTTGCTTAGGGCCCTTGACTGCAAATAAAATGTTGCTTAGATCCCCCAAAAGGCTAGGGCTAACACTGCATCTGGACCGGGGGATTTCTGCCCATTTCTCTTCGCAAAATTGCTTATGCTCTAGTTGGATGGAGCCCTTCGGTGAAAAGCATTTTGATGCCGCTACCACAATACTTCACAGTAGGGACAGAGTCCTGAGTACGATGTGTGGTGCTCGGCGTACGCCAAACATAGTGCTTAGCGTTGAGGCCACAAGATTCCATCATGGCTTCACTTGGTCTCAGGGGAGCCCTGCTTTCTGGCTAACTCTAGTCGAGAATATATATGAGTTGTTTCATTTTTTTCTCTCTCCAATGAAAACCAGTTTTGTGAGCACACAGGCTGGTGTAGCAGTATGCTCAGTGTCTCCCAGCTCCGCCACAACAGCGTGTAACTCCTTTAGATACATATAGAAGCATTTTCTGATTTTATTTTCCCTTTGACATTGCAGACTTTTTTGTGTTGCTCAGTGGAACAAAACAACAAATATCATTGTGATTTAATGTTGTAACTCAATAAAAAGGAGGAAAAGAGATCTTGGATACTGAAATATATATTTTAGGAAATGTTTTTCTGTAAATGCTTTGGAAGCTCTCTGCTGACCGTGGCTTTTGCTCTGAGATGTAACTAAGGAAATGTCAGGAAACTAAAACCGCTGAACATTATTTGTGATTAATCAGAGTAATCACTTTAAATGATGGCAGGTGTGTGTTCTATTTAACATGAATGTGATTGGTTAATTCTGAACCCAGCCACATCCCCAGTTATAAGAGGGTGTGCACACTTATGCAACCAGGTTGCTGTGAGTTTTTCATTTATTTTTTTTCCCCAAAAAATATTTCAGTTTGTTTTTCAATTGAATTGTTCACATTATAGGTGACATTAAAAGTGAAAAAAGTTCAAACGCCTGGCATTTTAACGGGGGGGGGGGGGGTTATATCCACTGTATTTAGTACAGTAGCTAGGTGGATCTGAATGGTTGGTTCTCCTATCTCCCCACTGCTGTGTCCCTGCCTGGCATCAGTCACCAACAGGAGCCCAAAACACTGAAAAGAGGAAAAAAACTAAAAACACACAGAGTTGTTCCTTGTATCTCTAGCCCAGGGCTATGCCCACATCCTTCACCAGTGTCATGGGGAGAGACAAAGGGAACAGACACAGAGGATGTGTCCTGGGCCCTGCAGTGTATTTATGATCAAAAACGGGAAATAACTAAATGAAAGTGATAAATAATACTCAGTTGTGGGGAAAGACATCCCGCTCCTCATAACTTCCCTGGGGGTCCTTTCAGCCTTCCCCTGACCAGGCTGTTTGGCAGGCCCGGGCCAGGCGGTTATCCCTGGAGTTTTGATCGTATTTCTTGAGATTGTATACAAATAACTACCTTGTCCAAGTGCCAAATGTAAGCCTATAAATGCCTATTTAAGTCCAATGCCACTTAGCTTCTGAAAGTCAAATTGTCACCTCACACAGAAGGTCAGCAGTGTTTTTACATTAATTCAGATTGCCAATGAAGAGTTCAAATGTACTGTTTTTTTCCAGCACTACTTCACTATACACCTAACCACTAAATCTTGTGTAAAATATGTGATAATATATCTGATCAAATCCAAAATGACTTACTGTCGATCTGAAGACTATATCCTTATGGCCATAATGTACTATATAGATCAAATATGCTACCCTCTCATGGTGATCTTACATAGGTCTATTGCAACAGTGTGTCTAGCATCCATGGGAATGACCCCGGGACAGTTATTTGTTTAAAGGAGAAGAGTTCATGAGCCTATGTTAATGATGTTGGTACTATAGACACTGCAACACAAGCTTTTTCAAGTCAGATACACAACAAATAAAACAACTGTGAATATCAAATTTTTTAGCTAGAATCTTTGAGAACTTCTTCACCATGAAAGATATTACCATGTTTGAGGGGGAGTGAGCTCACAGGGTAATTGTTTGTTGTGTGGTGGAGGAAGAAAATTGTTGGCAGATGTAATACATTTTTGTGTAATAGTTATCTATTCTTTTTGTGCCTGCATAAGGCTATTGCAATATGTTTTCAAGTGTCTGGCATCTGTTTTAATGACCTTGGGACAGTTGTTTTCTCAAAGGAGTAGAGTTCATCAGTCTGTGTTTATACTGTAGATATTGTATCACATGTTTTCTCAAGTTTGAGATACATTTTGGGTCACACTGTCTCATCGCTGATACGTTGGATCAGATTGGTCGACACTGAATTGATTTTAAACAAAGACAGTCTCTTTGAATAAACTGAACAGATAACATGTGGGCCTTCAAGAGTGAACTGACGTCATACGAGCCAAGATTTCTGGGAAAATAATGAAGAAATACTTTCTTTTTAAAGTTTTATATTTCAGCTTTAACCTAAATCATTCAACATGATGAACATATACTATCTAATCCTAAACCTAATTTATACTGCGAAAACATAAAAGTAGTCACAATTCTAACACTAACCTCAATTATAAATTCGACCCTAAACCTAACCCCTAGGTGAGGAATGTACTTGGTCAGCATGGGGACCGACGAAAGGTCCTAATAAGGGCAGACCTTTATGTTTTAATATTGTTGTGAGGACTTCTGGTCCTAATTCCATCTGTGAAACAAAAACACACACAGTGTATACACAGTATGAATAACAGTCTCCTATAGTATGAAGTATAAAGCCACATTAGCACAGACTCAGACACATTGAGAAACTATAGGTCCTGTAAAGCCTCTTTATTCTTCCACAGATAGTGCTGAGCTCAGTGAAACAAGGAACGCTATATATCTCCTAATGTACTGTTCCTATGTTAGGACAACCTCTCTGTCACAACCAGTTGACATAGCCAGGGCCAGTGTTCACTTAATGCCTAAGAGCAGGAGTGCCCTGATCTAGAATCAAGCCTTCCCTTTGAATTATTTTGATTCATAAGGCAAACCTGACCCTAGATCAGCACATCTATTCGAAGATGTTTGGTTCTTAAAGACACAGGTTTTTGACACCAATGCTTTATGACTTAAGACTGTCCAAATATGGGCACCTAATGGGGTCTCGTGCTTTAACAGCCACCCAGTAACAGGGAATCATACCCCCTTTCTGGGAGGCTTACACCTAATAATGAAGATTGTCCCCCCATCAACCACCCCCCCATCCTCCCAGCCTTATACTAACTGACCCTGCCCCCCTCTCCTCCCTCCATCACCTTTCATCCCAACATCCCCCCCCAACCCACACCTCGCTCTGTCTCTTGCTCCTCCCCAATCCATGCTCCCTCACACAGAGTAGACCCATCCTGAAATGAAGGCCATGTCAGTGACAGTGGCAATATATAGTTATTTTCTTTTAAAATGCCAAAGACAATTTAATCAGTACATCATGTAAAAACATTGCCATGGAATTACAAAATTTCCCAGGGAGTCAAAAAGGACAAGGGTTCAAATAGTACTTCAAATCTGTTAAAAACACTTAGTCTTAATCTAGTGTCTCTGGAGGGCCAGAAGCGTGTGGGTTTTGCTCTTGCCACTATTCCATTGGTTCCTTTGTAACAGGCAAGTTCAATCAAGTCAAGTCCATATAAAGTGTTTGAAGTGATTTCCAATAGCATTTGAAACCAGGATGTTCTAAAAGGCAGAGTATGAGCTGGGATTTTTCTCAGAGGGCACCTTTATGTCTTTCCGTCTGCTAGTCCACCATAGTGAAGTATAGAAAAACACATTACAGAATAGAAAAACGCATCAGTCTGTATCAGAACAATGTCAACAGTTCATCTGGGAGGTGGCTGGCTGGCAAGGTGCTGGACCTTTTTCCTGAGCAGGAGGGATCTAAGTGAAACATATTGTTTCATTCCGACACTCCAAAGGACCAGAACAGTTTTGGTTTATGGTAATACTGAGCTCTGTAATACTAAAGTCTAGTCCAGTCTAGATGCAATTTTCACGCTACGAAGCCGCGATGAACTGTGCTGGTAGCTGCTGAACCCATGCTGGAGAGATCACCGTTAAATGGAAAATATCAGAGCAGTCCCAGCATGAATCCAAACGGCAATATAGAGTGAAAGCGATCGCACTGCCCATGGGCGGGGGTCATGTGTCTATGACTTCGGTCGGTGAGGGTTCGTCGGAGAGGCTGGTGGTGGCGTTGGGCAGGGTCTGGTTGTGTCCGTGGCTGTGACCCACGGAGTTCCCCTGCTGCAGCTCCATGGCCATTCCTGACGTGCCGGCGTCCTGAGGAGGCAAGTCCTTCACCTGCCTCCTGTATTCCAGGAATGTACAGGCCTTTGTGGCTATGGCCACCACGTTCTTCCCTATGAAGATGGTGGACACCCTGCTGTCCTGGAACAGCACCATGTTCACCCCGCGGATCAAGATGGTCACGATGTTGATTGTGACAAGGCTGAGGACGGGGTAGAGCATCATCTTCTGGGGCGTCACGTGCTCCGCTTGAACGCTGATCTCTGACAGCGAGACGCAGGGCAGGATGAGCAGCAGGATGTAGCAGTAGAAGAACATGAGACCCTCGGCCCAGATGGGCAAGCCGGTCCGCTGGGGCTCCCAAAGGTTGGCCTGGATGTCCAGGACATCCAGCAGGTCCAGCGCCACCCAGAAGAGCCTCCCACGCATGTCCTCCTTCTTCCTGAAGGTCCTGATGTACTCCATACTGTCCAGTGCAACCAGTACCAGGTACAGACCCGGGACACAGACGGAGAGGAGTAAGGTTAGAGCCTTCCGGGCCACCGTCTCCAGACTTTTCTTATCCGCCTTGTAGTTCTAGAAAAAATAAAAGTTAAGATGAACTTGTTTATTAAGAGTTCAAATCGAGAATTATTCCACATCACTTGTCACACAGGGTTGGCAATGAGTGTGGGACAACCCTCTTGTTTCTGGAATATATCTAAGCTAACTACCTGGAATACGAAGTAGAGCTTGATCTCCAAGACGAAGATGTAGAGGAACCAGAGTATCATGGCGTAGCCGCGTTTGGCGGTCTTCACCTCAGCCCCAACCCACACTGCCACGTAGCGTAGCACGATAAGAAAACAGATGTCTCCCACTAGCACGATGATGCACACCCCAATCTAAAATAACAAATAACAAGTTTCATGTATTTAATGTTTCTAAAATCTCCACACACTATTTACAATAAAACATACAAAGATTATCATTTGAGACACAAAGGCTATATAAACAGTAATATCACCAAACCTTATCACTCTCTCTCCCTTCTGTGTTATTCAAAGTCACAGCTGCACATCTATTTTTGTACTTTTAAAAAGAAGGGTTTAATTTTGTTCTTATTTTTAACCATGGAATACAGCTTTAACATGACAAATCCCTACCTTCCTGGGCCCTTGGTTTTGCTCTACCAGGTAGGCGTCCATAAAGGCCATGCTGGTCATGATCACCATGGTGGTCAGGCACACGTGACGCTTGTCTGGCTGCGGCAACACCATGGTCGGTAATGGGGGTTGTAGTGGTACCAAACTAACCTTTCTCTTATATTCCTACACAACAAACATTGTGGTCCTACTGAATTTACAGTTCTACAGCACTTTTTGTCCAGCGTTGTAGTCCAATACACTTGTTATTAGTTCTGCTCTTGTATTCCTGGTACACTTGTTGTCCTAGATCTGTTTAATTCCTACTATAATTCAGTCCTGCTGCACTCCCTGTCATACTTGTAGTCCTAATGCTCTTTCAGTCCTGCTTCACATCCCTCATGGTGCTCTTGTAGTCCTACTTCACATGTGGTTCAACTGTCCTAGTAGAACATTTTCTGAGTGAGCTCTTCTTGGGTCAAAACTCAACTGTACTTAATCAATCCCTACCAGGGTAACGGACACATTTCTTTTACATTATCGTGATAATGCAATCTCACAAAGACAGGCTCCTCCATGGACGCGTTTGATAAAGACGACACTCCTAGCACCAGGAAAGCATAGAGATGAATCCTGGTTGGAAGAACAAGGTCTGTTTAAGCAGTACAGACTGTTGCACAGCCCTTCTCAGCGCAGTTCCATTGGGTCTGCTGTGCTAATGCTATAGCAGCTATTGCTGTGATCCAGGCCTCACAACATAGAGGTGAGGCTCCATCACCATGAAGTCCTTTCAGTAACACAGTGAACATAGCCGTTGTGTTTTATTACAGTGATGGAAAATGACAAAATCCCGTATTTCCAGCTGAAAACTTTGTAAAGTCCTCATAGAGTGATCATGTCTCTGGCATTAGCTGATCATGTGACACAGCATCAGTTAGCAGCTGCAAACGGCATAACAGTAACAGTACATTTCCTGAAGAAAACGTGACAGCTTGCTTCAACCATCCAAAGATATCAGGGAGAGGTCTTCAGAGATGATCTTTTCAAGTGGATCAACTGGTGAGGAGAGAATGGACTTGCACCACTGCTGAAAATGCTCCAGAAAGTGCTGTCTGCTTCCTCTGACGTGTCCTCCCGAAGTCTACAGTGACAGTTTCTCTTTTCTCTATCTGTAAAATCTGTCTAGGGCAAAGAGAAATGAGAATGAGTTAGCTTAGCACAACCAGTTGTAATTCCTGTCATTACAAACTGTTACAGCAGGGGGCAGTAGTATGACTTGGATTTATGTTAACAAGGTATTCACAAGGCATGCTGAATGGCAATGTAAAAAAAATTACAAAAAATATATATTTATATGTCTATCCTGTGAAATTTTCATTTGGCTGAATTGCGAATATAGAATGTCTGTGTTAATCAGGCTTAGTGGGCTGACATTGAAAAAAAACAACAATAATGGGAGAGTATATCCAGAAAAAGGCAGCGACTGTCAATGCCGTCGCCTTGTGAGCTGCCAAACACTTCCACGTTCATTACCTTAAATCTTCTAAACATGCTCTTTCTCTGGGTTCAGACTGGAACTAACACTTCCTTTTACCACCATGTAATGTGTGTTAAATGTCCTGTTGGTGTATTGCTTTTGACCTTCGCATAAAAACTCGATGTGGCTGCCTACTGCTCTAGCTTTGCAGTCCTGGAGACGTCTCTCAGCACGGATAACGCAATTGAAATAGAAAAGATGAAAACATGTTTATTCTAGGGATTCTGTTTCTATATGCATCACGCGCCTGGCAGGGACTCGAACCAAGCAGCTGCTAGCTTCCAAGGCAACTAGAGGCGCGACTGCTAGCATTCAGAGTGACCACAGACCAAGTGTCATAATAACAGGAGGAAGACCCTGAGGCAGTTGGGAACAGAGGCATCATTACCCAGAGACACAGAGACGACATTATGGACAGTGGAGAGAGGACGGAGGTGAGGAGAGGAGAGAGGTGGGATAGGTGCAAAGGGGAGAGGACAGGAGAGGCGAATGGGAGAAGAGCTAGGTTGTTGATCGTGCGGAGAGGGAAGTAAAAGGAGACGCGAAAGTAAACATAAAGTAACTTTAGGCAACTGTGACTATAGTTATAGTGGAGACAGAGTCTTATATTGGACACAGTATTTTCAACATTGCATACTGATCTCTAACCACAATCGTTTTCGCGAGGAACACAGACAGTCACCTTGTCCCTCTTTCTCTCTTTATTTCTTTGTTCTTCTTGCTCTCTGTCCCTTCCTTTCTCTCTGTCCCTGTCTCTCTTTCATCACTGATGGCTAGCACTCAGCTGGAGAAAATAAAAAAGGTTGTGTAGGTCCCCTTTTGTCTGGTCTGCTATCAAAATTGATAGTTTTTTCTATGTTTGATTGGCACAATGGGCTCCACTGCCATAGACCATATCTTCACTGTATTTTAGCCTTCGGATCAATTGCATTTCAATTCAGTCACTTCAGGAAGTTAACTAAGTTTGTAATTTATCGGAAAATAAATGGAATTGATCCAGAACCATCCCGAGCAGCATTGTCTAAATAAAAGGCACCCAATAATTCACTTGTTGCTGAAAGTCAATTTCCTTCTTTTGTAATGAATTGATTTCAGTAAAGGTTGTTTGATGCATTAACATATATTTCATCACCAAATTGGCTTTTTAATATAATGGTGAAAACTATTTTTGGCTGCCTCTGAAATTGGCATTTGACAAAATAGGGCTGCTGCTTATTCACACAAAAGAGCATAGAGGCAAGTCGACATTAACATGACCTACCCCTAACCCAGACATGACCAAACCCTTACACAGACATGACCAAACCCAGACATGACCAAACCCTAACCCAGACATGACCTACTCCTACCCTTAACCATGACATGACCAATCCTTAACACAGACATGACCTACCCCTAACCCAGACATAACCAAACCCAGACATGACCAAACCCTAAGCCAGACATGACAAAACCCAGACATGACCAAACCCTTAACCCAGACATGACCAAACCCTTACCCAGACATGACCAAACCCTTAACCCAGACATGACCAAACCCTTAACCCAGACATGACCAAACCCTTACCCAGACATGAACAAACCCTAACCCAGACATGATCAAACCCTAACACAGACATGACCAAACCCTAACCCAGACATGAACCAACCCTTAACCCAGACATGACCAAACCCTTACCCAGACATAAACAAACCCTAACCCCGACATGACCTACCTCTAAACCAAATATGGTCTTAACCCTAACTCCCACATGGCTTACCCCTAACCCAAACATGGCCCACCCTTAACCCAGACATGGCCTACCCCTAATCCAGACATGGCCTACCCCTAACCCAGATATGGCCCACCCTTAACCCAGACATGGCCTACCCCTAACCTGGACATGGCCTACCCTTAATCCAGACATGGCCTTCCCCTAACCCAGACATGGCCTACCCCTAATCCAGACATGGCCTACCCCTAATCTAGACATGGCGAAATGTAAAGAAAGACAATGCACAAAATAAAAACACAAATAAATGCACCCAGACAGACAGGTGAACACAAATACAAAAGAAATTCACACACTGTTCCTTTCTTTCCATTTTTCTCTCACTCCTCTATATCTATCTATCTCATCCCTCCCTCCCTTGCTCTCCCTCTCTCTCCCTCCCTCCCTCTCTCGGTAACGTGTTGTGTGGTGTTCAGAGGCTCCTGGGCTGAGCCTTTAAATCAGTAGTTTAATTAAAATTGCAGAACACACAGGGCCAAAGAGACTTGAATCAGGTCATGTTCAAAGCCAAGTATACTTGATGCATACACAGTTCAGCAGGTGTTTTTCCAGGTGAAGCGTGTATTGCTAGCTGTCTCAGTGTAACACCAGAAAGAAAAAAACTTCCAAAAACGACACTCATACAACAAAATCAATGACCTCTCTTTCTTCCGCACACACACACATATACACACGAGTCTCATCTGTAACAAGTCAGTCACGCTATTTGATTTCTAATAGAACCAGGCGTTTTTTTTTCTCAGTCAAGACACCAAAGTACATCTATCCGAATAAACAGACTATGCAAATGAAGGACCAACTAGACAGTTTTTTGATACACAACATTGTTCCTTAAACTGTTTGTTATAGGTGATTTGCATTCTGTGTTCCGCCTCAGACATTCATCAATTTTCAATGAGCCCATAATAAACTCTAAATTCGAGCCCTCTCAAAATGTTTTTAGATGGTAATTGCAGTTTAATGTTTTATTGCTCATGCATTCTTAACAGATACTTTGTGGTGTGTGTGTCTTTCTGTATCTGTCAGTCTGTCTGTGAGTGTGTATAGTGGTTGATCTCATTTCCACTAAAGTAGACCTGTCCCACACGTGTCAATGGAGCCACTCTGAACGGTCAAAGTGATGTGGTGTGTTAATTATTTGAGTTTTGCAACAACGCAACCACATTCACACACGCAACTTTAATAGAGAACATGGAGCGGAGAGGATGGGGACATGTTGTCATGGAAACTGGTCATGCCACGGTCACAAGATTCGACCGCCTTGCCCTCCTCTCTTCTTTTCAATAAATTGAGGTGTAATCCAATATTCATAATAATTTATCATTAATACACAGAGAAGCAGAAAGAGCGAAAGCAAGAAAGAAACAAGAGAGAATTAGAAAGACTACCAACTTGCTCAGAGTGACAGCATGCAGTTGTCTTTTCACTGTGTTCATTTGTGTTTGATGTGATTTGAAGTCTATTAACTTCAATGACACGCTGTCTGGCTGGACATGGTAGATTTAACGGCATGGTTATAGGCTGTGCTGAAACTCTGTGTGAGCTATGGTCTTTACTATGCTGCTGGATATCTCCACAACCAAAGAATTAACCCATTTGGTGGCCAGTGGTGTAGGTCAGTGATGCAGGATGTTAGTTTGGGTCCAACTCATGACACTTGTTGTCATGTTAAAAAAGGAGGGCTGAAACCAGGCTAGAAAAGTGTCTCCTGGGCAGAACATTAAATATGGCCTACTTGCCCGATTGTCTAGAACCTGATCTTCTTCTGCTCCATGGGTAAGGTTATGATTTCCATTCAGCCGGGCCCTGTGGTCTTACTATGTGTTCTGTCGTGTTCACTTCATCTCCACACCACCTTCCTTACTAATCTCTACCGCTTCCTCTCTTCTTCTGGACTCCTGTTTTGGCCCTCCCGTTTCACTCCTCTATACTTTCAGTTTTCCAACCTCCATTGAGCCAGGACATTTAGAAATGTTTTAAAGCCCCTGAGGACCTGTCACCCGCTTGTCTCTGGAAGTCAATGATTTTGTGATTATATGATTTTGTCTAAACATTCGATAGAATCGTAAAACATTTGTTGGATGTCCATTTATCAGTTCCAGTGTTCGATGTCAAAATGCAAAGACAGATTGAAAAACACAACAGTACATAATTCGACACCACTCATGTCTTAAATAACCTCATAGGATTCTCAAAAACACTGCCCTAATAGAATAGATCACCATTATCATGCCTTTTGGACCAGATGTTATCATGCCTTTGAACCAAATGTTATCATGTCTTTTGAACCAGATGATATAATGCCTTTTGGACCAGATGTTATCACGCCCTTTGAACCAGATGTTATCATGTCTTTTGGACCAGATGTTGTCATGCCCTTTGGACCAGATATTATCATGCCTTTTGGACCAGATGTTGTCATGACGTTTGGACCAGATCCAATCTGATCTGGGTCATGGATAAGCTGTCTGAAATCTTGTTTTCATCATCCCCACCCCCGTCCCTTTCATTCTTTGAGGATGTGTTACTGTAGAAAAAAACTGCTCGTTTTCTTCCATCCCCTACATTCCCTCAAAATTGCCCCGAAAAGTGTTTAAAAACTAGAAAGATAGGATGGAACTCCTATTACCACACTGGCTCCAGCTGCTAACAGACGGTATAGCCCTTAAAGATAATAACACCTGGTCCCCTTATTTCATTTCCTGGATGGATCTACGCCCCCACCACCCACGCACAAAACATACTATTAACTTCTTCTACAAATGTTATAATTAGTTTTGTTGTCATTATTATTTGCGTTACATATGGTTACACAATGACGTGACAACGCAATCCCTCAGTCAATCCTCAGTGATATTTACCAAAAACCGAAAAGAACATGGATCAATTTTGTCTTCCTCTACCCTACTTGCATCCAAATGACAAACTATATCCCCTGTATCACTACTTTTAACCAGGACAGAAGCAGCACTGGGCTAAAGTTAAGACCTACATATATGGAAGTGGGTGATATTTGAGACCCGGTCCAGTGTAATAGGGCTCCTGTGGGAGGACCAGACAAGGCCCTGGAGAGAAGATACAATCAGACTCAGACAGATATGATCTGTGGGACCAAGCAGTACTCCTTCAATAATCATATCAGGCTGTTCATTAGGCTTGGTAGCAGGAACATGAGCCACTGAGCTCTGTGGAGCCATCATGGCTGACTGAGCACATACACATGGAAGTCAGAAACTTGCTTTGGATTGGACACGTCAATCTGTTAGACTATGGACTAAGTCTGAAATAATGACAAGTCTCTAGCCCGAAGCTTGAAGTAATGTGAAGTGTAAAATTTGGCACTGCATGAAAGGTAGGTTTGTAATTTCCTCTGGTCATCTGTTAGACACAAATACAATCATGGCACATTTGACCTTGAAATACTATCAAAACAACATTTGAGTCATATTTAAAAGATGAAAGAACATCACCTGTTTGTGTGAAGCTAATGGAAAACAGCAGGTGTTCTTCGCTGTTATTATGCATGAAAGGGTAACATCCATCTAAGACTGTGGATGGAAAAAGGTGGTTTCATGATGATAAATTATGATATTGAAAAGAAACCCAGCTGTTTGTGTTCCATAGATCAATTTGTGTCTGGCCTATTCATTATGCCGCAGTCCTACTCCTAAAGAAAGAGGAAACCCATGGGTAATAGAGAACACAGTCTCTGTCGGGACCAACAAAGAAAATCAAGCCCCTTTCTGCTTCTCTTCCTCTTCTCTGATGCATTTCCTTCATCCTGCCATTAAAGCCTCATCTAAAGCATGTTCTCTTCTGTAGCTGGTATAATGATGCTCTTATAACAGTGACAAGAGCTCAGACAGTGTCTGCGATGGGCATAATATCCCCACATATTTTGTTACGTATGACCTAAAGATTACCTGAGAAGAATCACCCAGATGTGTATCTGCTGTCAACAAGGCAGAGTGATTCTCACTTTGTGATGCCCTTGCCTTGACTTGTTGGCCTTGATGAAGACATGGCTTACCTCAGAAAACACAGATACTCCAGCTGCTCTCTATCTGACTATGGTTTTCCCTAAAGTACGAGAGCCTCTGGTTTTGTGGTGGTAGGACAGTGCTGACATTTTTCCAAACATTTTTCTCCCATCTCTCTCGTATTGCTTTTGAATTAGCTTTTGAATTCCATGCTGTCAAAGTCACTTATCAAATCAATATTAACAATGTTTTCATCTATCGTCCACCAGGGGCCCTTGGAGATTTCATCCATGAGCTTGCCACCTTCTTAAGCTAATTTCCACAAGATGCCTCAACACTCATATTACTGGGCAACATTAAACTACCAATGACTGCCTTTAATTCTTAATGACTTCTTTCTTCTTTTGACTTCCCTCTCTATCAGTATGCGTACCCTCACAACACAGACATTGCCCTTAACCTTACCTTTACTTGATGGTGTTTATCAAGTAATTTCTCTGCGACCGCCCGCCAAGCTTCTGTTGGCAACGTTGGAATTATTTACATTACAAGAGAGGGAATAAAACAATAGACTCACCTTAGATTGCATAATCATTTCAATATATCATGTGAATTTCCACCAGCATGTTCAAGGCATGCACTATTGTGGGCGTCAGTCATGGGAAAATGTTATGATATGCATGTTAATTGAAAAATCAATTCAACTTTAAATTGAAAATGCAAGTTTGTGTAGCAAAATAGTCTTGCATCTCAAGTCTTTCATGTGTCTTGGAAAATGTATCGTAGTGTAAATAAGCCTTTAGTTTTAAACTGTCTTTTTCTTTCCTCCAACCGTACTCACCCAGCACTTAAACAGAGTTGATCTTTCTCCCCCTACTACTCTATCCTCTTCTATCCTCTGATGTCTCTTATTTCTCAGGTCATTTACCCATGTATCCCTCACCACTCTTATTCTTTCAGTCTTGCCTTTCCAAAGCCCTTCAATATGTTGTCTCCAACTCTTACTTTTTCTCAAGAGGAGGCAATTACCCAGCATTCAGGCTAAAAAGATTGGTTTGTCAACCAATCTCCTATAGGTGACAAAGAATCTTCTCACTGTCCAATCTGAAATTATCTATGTGTGTTATTTTATAGTTTGGATGTCATCATTAACATTCTCCAATGTGGAAAATTGTAAAAATACCCATGAATGAGTAAGTGTCCAAACTTTTGACTGGTAATGTGTGTGGACGGAACACATTAGTGCATGCCTGGCACACATTTATGCTTGGATGGCAGCCAACCACCAAGGCCCGGTGAAAATATTCAGACACTTGTCATCTCATGTCTGGACTATTGTAATTTGCTTTTGGTGGGGATCCCTGTTGTGCCATGGAACCCCTGCAACTTATCCAGAGCAGCCAACGAGTTTCCAACCTTCAGAAGCTCTTCAATGTCACCCCACTACCACTCCTGGCACACTACCCCACAAGTGTGCAGGAACATTTTGTTATCATAATGTAAACATGTAAAATGAACACTGTCAAATTCATAAATATTAAATCCACTCAGGATTAAACTGGATAAAAGTTGTGAAAATGTAACATTTAAGTATAACCCCGTTTCCAAAAAGTTGGGACACAGTGTGAAATGAAAGAAAAACAGAATGCAATGATGTGCAATTTAAACCTCATATTCAACAGAAAATAGTACATAGGCAACAAATGTTGAAATGGAAAATCTTTATTGTATCTTGGGAAATATATGGCCATTTTCAATTTGATGCCAGCAACACTTCTCAAAAAAGTTGGGACAGAAACAACAGAAGTTGTGCAATGCTTAAGACCTTAACATGGTAGATTGTCACACAACTCGTTATGTCAATTGCTAACAGATCATTCCATAGAGGATTGTTCTGATGTGGAGGGGTTCACCAACGTTTGAAAGACTGAGCAGGCAAATAGGGCAAGAATTTAAGAATAATGTTTCTCAACATAAAATTGGGGATCTCATCTTCTCCAGCAAATAATATCATCTTAACCTCATCACCGTGATCTATCTGCCCTCAAGCGGAAATGCATTAAAAACAGACCTGATTCTGTAGTTGACATCATTGCATGGGCTAAGGAACACTTCCGAAAACCTTTGTCTATGCACACAGCACGTCGCTGCATCCACAAATGCAAGTTATAACTCTACCATGTAAAGAAGAAACCATAAACAAACAAATTCCAGAACCGTCGCCCCTTCCTCTGGGTCCGAGCTCATTTAAGATGGCCTAAGGCGATCTGTCCTGTCCTGTGGCCTGACAATTTGAACTTTATATTATTTTTGAGAATCATGGACGCAGTGTCCTCCGGACTAAAGAGGAGAGGGTCCATCCAGTTTCTTGTCAGTGCACAGTTCAAAAGCCAGCATCCATGATGGTATGAGGGTGCATTAGTGAACATGACATGGGTGACTTGCACATCTGTGAAGGCACCATTAATGCTGAACAATATATACAGGTTTTGGAGCAACATATACTGCCAGCCAGACAATGTTTTTCTCAGGGAAGGCCTTGCTTTTTTCAGCAAGAAAATTCCACATTCTGCATGTATTACAACAGCATGGCTCCGTAATAAAAGTGTCTGGGGACTAAACTGGCCTGGCTGCAGTCCAAACCTGCCACCCACTGAAAAAACATGTGCTGCATTATAAAACGAAAAATAGGAGACCCTGACCTCTTGAGCAGCTGAAATTCTATATCAAGCAAGAATGGGAATATGTTTCAATTTAAAAACTACAGCAATTGGTCTCCTCAGTTCCCAAATGCTTAGTTCAGCCTGCCCGGGATTAGAAGGGATAAATGTTGGTACCCTCGCTGGATTCAAACCAGGGTCTCACAAATGACAAGCTGTGCTTTAACCACTACACCACTAAACTACTGTTTACGTGTGCCGAGTGTCGGTATAGTGTCTTGACATTAGATCACTTTGTCGCTAGACACCATTTAGCATTGTGTTAAACTGACTAACGTTTCTTATTAAGTTTACCTCCACCAGAAATAACGTGTAACTATATGGCCTTTGCCACTGGCCCTTTAAACAGCTTATTAGCCAGTGATAAGCTTACTAGGAACAGTGATAAGAATTTAGCAATTGCAGAAGATGAACTTTACACTGACAAAGCAATTTCATGGCACAACACTGCTCACTTTTCTATCATTCATGAATGACATTGATATATTAAATATCAATATAGGTGAGGATAACTGGCTTTTTTGTCAGGTGAAAAGACAAGAGAATTGTGGAAACCCCTCCTCTTTTACTGCCCAAGCGGTTGTGATCTCTTTTACCCCAAAAAGCATGCACGGATGTGTACTTCGAAAACCCACCAGAAATAGTTGCAATATAACTGTAAACAGTTTTATTATAGGCTCAATATAATATAGCTACTGACGGTTGTAGCCAGTCACGTTTTGTCTATCCTGAACAAATCCTAATGCATCATTTGTTTTGCTCTATTTCATTTCGTGGCACAACAGTGCTTGTTTTTCTATTTTTCTTTAATTCATAAAATAACTATCAGTTTAGGTGACGATAACTAACAAATCCGAATGTGTACTTTGTTTAAAATACAGCAAGTCTCAAACACCGGTCTGCTTCATGGTGGTCCACATCTCTAACCACTACGCTGTTTAACAAGGTTCAGTCCATCCGTCAGTCTGTCACACAATAAAAAACAACGCTCTTCATAGCTGGCTCTGCTTACGTGGTCCAGCAAAAAACATGGCCCTGCCCAAGCTTTTTTTAAACATGTTGCTGGCATCAAATTCAAAATGGGCATGTCATTTTCCAAAAACAATGACATATCTCTGTTTCAACATGTGACATGTATACTTTGTGCTATACTCAATGAAATACAGGGATAAATGCCCATCATTGTGTTCTGTTTTTTATGCATTTTACCCAGCGTTCCAACTTCTTAGAATACGGCGTTGTACGTAGCCTATTTGTGTAAAGATACACACACACACACACACAAACACACACATGCTTAAAATAACTATCCCACTTGTAGAGTGGTTTATCCAGAGAGGCATGGGTAACAAGAATGTTGAATCACCCACAAGAAAACAAAGTCTGTCTTTCCAAAATGACATCATGACAATCCCATAAAGAACAATAGATGACATGTCTTGTGATATTGATGAGGTCATCCAGGAGAACAGTGGGATGTTTGCCTTACAGGTTGGTGAGTACAGTGATATTTATCTACCATGGAAATACTTCAAGGGTTGGTGCTAAAAAGATTGCTTGCTCCAGCTAAGCTATCCAGAGACTGACACTATAATTTATCTTACCTTTCGGTTAAGTTATAACAAGTTTAAAATGGAAAAATGTCATGAATTAGTTTTGCCTCATTTACTTGAAATTTGCTAATAGCTTTTTTCCAATGTGAAATTAGTTTGATAACATTATGTTATGAACATGTTTTAATTAGTCCGTTGCTCATTGCACCCTTTTCCAATGTGATTGAATGAAGTGAAGATGTATTTTTATCTTGTTCTCTTCAGTTAGACATATTTCCATTTAGAAATTAATTAAATTAACTAGTCTGACATTTAAAACCTTAATAAAAATAATTCATTAAACTTTTATAACATTTTTCACAGATTGTAAATGTGCATCAACAAACAAACAAGCAATGTGTCATGACATTTCTACCAGTAGAGCCAAATACTTTGTATGCTACATCGTGCGAAGACAGAGTCAGGTCTGTAATGTACATGAATGTACATGAAAACCCGATCTTAAAGCCCCTTGACTTCTCTTTCATTCTGCGTGTTGTCCAACTTGGGAGAGGTACTGGGCATCAGAAAGCTCATCACACAAAGTTCAGAAGAGTAGCAAGGGGTTCAGTTGGGCAGGAGCCAGCAGGAGCTGAGATTCTGCACATATGGTCAAAATCAGACTTCCACTGGCCAGCAGTTTAACGTTTAGATACAACAGGAGAGTAGGAGGTAGGGCTTCCCCACTTCCCAAATCCCAATGTAACCCCTGATAGTAGAAAATAGCCGTCTTCATTAGTACTGTTGTATTACTTTATCTTTCTATCCTTTCACCCTTCTGACACCTCTTTAGATCATATTTTATTAATACGAGAAACTGGCGGCCAAGTAAAACAAAAAGCTTGCACTGGCCAGATGCATATTTAAAACAAAAACATGGGCCAGCTTGCTAGCTATAACTAACCATGCCAGAAGGTGTTAACCTGTCAGTCATTCTGCAAATGTGCTGCACAACCGGTGATATGCAATAAAACACAATGTAATCATAAACAAAACAGTTGTTCAAAAAACACAATTAAAAAAGTGCTTAGGCTGATACTAAGGTGCAACTATGGCAACTATGACTACTAACCGTCAATGCACCATACGAAAGGAACATAAAAAGAGACTAGGAGGGCGGTAAAGAGGGAGGATTATAAGGCAACAAACCAAAAAGTACTCTGAAGGATCACATTTTGATACAGGATCTGTTCATGTGATGAACATAATGACCAGTTGTATAGAAAGAGGTAGTTTAGTGAGAGGGAATCATGATTGGACTTACAGGAACCACAGAAGGCTGAGCAAGCTCTGCAGCTGGACAGTTCTGTTATGGCAGATGGTTGGGGTAAGGCACAGAAATACTATGACACAGTATCATTATTATATCCATTTGGGCTGAGGCAGAGGAGCAGTGTTCTGATAGACTGCTGCCAGACCAGATTCAACTGAATCACATTACTAATATGCTGTTTATCCATTTCAAACACATACTAAAATCACACCAAATCACCCCATGCCTGCTTGTTCCTACAGGCTTTTTATCTGAAACAGTTAGGGTGTAAATAAACATTGCAAATGAAAAAGTCCACATAAGGACATTGGGAGGGTTGTGGCCTAGAAACAACGGATATCTGCACAGCAACTTCACCAACCCTTTATCCGTGATCTGGCCTTAATCAGTGACCTGGCCATTATCAGTGACCTGGCCTTTATCAGTGACCTGGCCTTTATCAGTGACCTGGCCTTTATCAAAGACCGGGCCTTAATCAGTGACATGGCCTTTATCAAAGACTGGGCCTTTATCAAAGACCGGGCCTTAATCAGTGACCTGGCCTTTATCAGTGACCTGGCCTTTATCAGTGACCTGGCCTTTATCAGTGACCTGGCCTTTATCAAAGACCGGGCCTTTATCAGTGACCTGGCCTTTATCAAAGACCCGGCCTTTATCAGTGACCTGGCCATTATCAGTGACCTGGCCTTTATCAGTGACCTGGCCTTCATCGGTGACCTGGCCTTCATAATTGACCAGCCCTTTACCAGTGACCAGCCCTTGGTCAGTGTCCAGCTCATTATCAGTGACCACTGCTCTTTTTGTTAGCTACATTAGGTAGCCTATATAAAGCATAATTAGCTACATAAAGATTAACAACAACAGTAGGGTTACTTGTCATTTGAAGATGTGATAATTGCTGAGAAACACATCCAGGTCCTACAGTTCACTCTGCCATTATAACTGATTCCATTCCAGATTGGCAATAAGCATACTTCATATAATTATATTTCTTATAACTTACCTATGCTATCAACTTGAGCAAATGTCTTTGTTTAAGATGACCAGACAGATTTGACCATTTTCTGGTGACAGCCTTCAGATTTTGTGACCTGTCTCCACTACACCTGTCCCCAGCAACGTCCCTGGTTAGCCCTCAAATAGACATAGTTTGGCATCATGTTTCTTTCACAGCAACTATATCAGCTTCCAAACAGGTACATTTCAAATAACTTGATGTTGGTTAGTAAAAACAAACTTCCTACAAGCAGGTGTTCACTTCCAAAATCTGGTCACCTTACGATTTCTTTGTCCATACTCTTCTCTTCAGACTGCTGAAAGACAGGCTTCCTCAAATTATATCATGCGCTACGTATCTTGGTAGATAAAGGCTAAAGTTCGACCTACAAGAATAAAAATCAGCTAGAGTATTTGTCAATATATTCCCGAAAAGTGAAAAATAACCCCTAGTTTGCATTGAGCTGTTGTGGGAAGTCCACAGCCTGTGGCTACTGGTGTTACAGACACAGTCTTATCATACAGCCAGATAATTAAGATGAGACCCTGCTGGCTGGGACGAACCCTGTTTGGCTGCTCCGGCCTGGGGGGACAGTGGGAGGGATGGAAAGGTAGATGGGTGAGGTTGGGAGATTGGGTGGAGAGGAAGAGAGGGACAACATGCCAAGAGCTAATGCCAGTAAAGTTGTTAAAATCCCTTTAACAAACGTCAGACAAACGGACGAAGGATCACACACACGTGCAGACGTGCTGGGAAGAGTCAAGCCATCACTCAGTGGTAGGCATTTGGAAGAGCAACACAG
The DNA here is from genome assembly GCA_016801105.1 of Esox niger. Classification (NCBI taxonomy): domain Eukaryota; kingdom Metazoa; phylum Chordata; class Actinopteri; order Esociformes; family Esocidae; genus Esox; species Esox niger. The sequence continues at coordinate 88,508 of JACXGJ010000323.1, forward strand.
CAGCAGAAATCCCCCTGATTTAGTCTCTGTCCGTCTGCTACCTGCGGACGTCCTCGGTGATACAGCATCGCATCGGTTCCCACACAGCGCCACCTTTTGAACACAAAGAATGCAGATTTTCCAACAGTCGTTGGAGTGACGTCCGGGACAACGGCGGAATAGCACCCTATCTCCTAGTCCACTGCAGCCAATCTACACGGGTGGTGGGGGCGGTGGTACGAATAGGGAGTAGTGCGCGATTTGGGATGCTGTTCAATTAAGTCATTTCATCTCATCGTCCGCGTCTCAATCAGATGAACATAAACTAATGAGCTGCTTCCCTGCAGCAGAGAAAATGGTTTTCATTCCTGTGCAATAACAACTAATTGTCTTCCACACCTGTTGTTCATTAGGAGCCCTGAACCTCCTAACTGTTCTAAATGATGTTGTTTACCCTTGAAATGTAGACACGAAAGGCTCACCACTAAAGTAGTGGGTCCCTGCTGTGCACAGCTCTGTCTGTCTGTCTGTCGGTCTGTGTGTGTGTGTGTGTGTGTGTGTGTGTGTGTGTATATGTGTGTGTGTGTGTGTGTGTGTCCACGCACGCGCATGTCTTTGGTGTGTCAAGCTGTGACGGAGAATAAACAGAAGATCCGAGGTAGATAATGACAGCGAGGTGACAGGAGAGAGGGAGGAAAGGAAATATTAAATGCTGATATGAAAGGGGGATGAAAGAGGGAAGAATAAAGGCCAGATATGAATGAGTAATGAGTGAATAGCCTTGTGTTGTCTGTAGGGAGATCAATGCACATCAACAGTTTCTGTGCAAGAAACGTAAGTCTGTCTTATTTATATTATCTTACTCCACAGCGGCAGATTTCGTTGAAAAATCAAGGACTTCATGTTTATTTTTTCTTTACTTTCTCTCTGTCCCACCTCACGCTGTCAGGCTATATTTCTTTTTCTTCTGATTCCTCCAAACCTAGTTTCCCTACAGTTGTTTTACTCTACCATTGTTTCATCAATTGTTTTTTTCGGACTTTGGTGGCTTTTCATCTACCCTCTCTTCTCTCTGTTTCCTTTCCTTTCCTCCTCATCTCCACCTCTTCCTGGTTCAGCATCAGAGGACGATGAGGTGTTGTGTTGTTCTGTTTCCCCACTGTGCGATAACACCCGTGCGGTCTACACCCATCGACTCCCCATTGGAACGCTTTCAGGGGAAGACGTTTCCCGCTTCTGACTCTGAGCCCGGTGGATAGCAGGGTCCAACGAACCTCCACGAACCCCGACGTTGCTGAACGGGAGGTAACGACAACCGTCAGGAGAAGATCTGGGATGTTTAAAGTATTGACAATCTGACCTATGAACTTTACTCAGAGAAACTGTTTTTACGGTTGAGCCGAGCCAGGCCCTATTCGGGGAGATCAGCGCGCAATCTGTAAAACATTTACATGTGGACACCGTGGTTTCACTGTAGAGATGCATCATATAATTTCCCCATTGTGATTCTCCTGTCTCTCCAGTGTCGCTCTCCATGCCTCCAGGGCTGTGGAATAACACACGAAGATTGGAGGTAAAACCTCAAAACAATCACCCCCAAGATACATGAAAGCTCTAAGCGCCACCCCACACTCTGATTTCATCACTCCCCCAGCTGGTTCCCTCCTCCCCTCTCTCTGCCTCTCCTCTAATCTCTCTCTCTCAGGTCTTTGTTTCTTTGGCTGAAGATGTTAGGGAATGACCAGGAGATGGGGGAGAATGTTTGGCAGAGGAGAACATTTGGAGTCGGCTCACGTCACAGCGGTTCTTTATCTCAGCGTGACACCGCTGTCCCTGCCCGCCTGCCTGTCTCCTCCTGGGGCAAGCGGAGCGAGCTATGGGGGGGCTGGGGGAGATGGGGGGACAGCTCCCATCCTCTAGTGACAGTTCTGACACTGACTGACAGAGGCAGAGATAGAGAGAGATAAAGAGACAGAGATACACTGAGCATAGCCAATGACAGTTTAAAGGTCACTATTCTCTAAAAACTTTGGGTGGGCGAGATGTTAACTGTTACTATCTGATTGTTATTGTCTTTGTTTTGTTTGATTCCTGCTATTTGTTTTTTTTCTCACTTGCTTTGGCAAAATAAACATGTTTATCATGCCAATAGCTTGTTTAAATGGAACTGATACAAAAAGTAAGAGGAACAGAGAGCAACAGAGAGTGAGAGATGAGGTGAGAAAGATAAACACACTGAAAGACTGGAGAAAAATTGGCAATGTGAGAGAAAGATTGCTGTGTTCTTCTGAGATGTGATTAACAAAAGGAAAACGATTATAAAGAAGGACATGAGAAACTGAAGGCTGTATGAAGGCTATATTGAACAAAGAGAGAGATAAAGTGAGAGAACGGCAGAAAGACATAGAGTCAGAGAAAGAGGGAATGATGGTTAGATGAATGACCAGCCGGCAGGCAGAGAAAATGGTTGGAGAAAGTGAGGTCAAGACAGGGAGCGAATCTATGGATATTGATTATGATCATCAGGTTAGTGACAAAAGGGATTGAGGGGGAGGTCAAGACAGAACAGAAGGGTCAGTCCATCCACCTGGTGAAGGAGATGAGTTTCATTACAACCCAGTCTGTCTCCATCCAATCCACATCAATCCCATTTAGTGTTGAACTTCCTTCAGAATAACAATAAACCAATATGTTTCCTTCCTCTCTAGACTCTTCAATAAGCTGTCGGAATCTCAACCAGAGCCCATGCAGACTGGACCTGAAGGCAAAAGGAGGATTTCATTATGATAAATGAAGCCTGCTCTCCTGGTTCATTAACCAGCTGTAATACTCAGCTCCATGGTCAGTACAAACCTCGCTACAAAGCAGAAAAGGAGGGAGGGAGAGAGATACCGAGTGAGATGTCTAACTGGGTCTTAATCTAAAACGTCCCTGACTTGGCATTAACAACGACAGTGGCACAGACAAATCCTCACTACTTTGGAATTGACAGTAGCTACACACCGTCACCCGGATACATTACAATGGATGATCGGTAAATGTATCGCATCTGAGCATTAGAAAGAGTGAATTTCTATGTTCCACCTACTTCCACCTCAGAGTAACTGAAACATCGAAAATGCTATTTTACACAGCAGTGCATTTTTGATCTTTGAAAGGGGTCCGTAATGAGATGATGATAGATCGAGCATTCTCATTTCTGTAGTTTACTAGGGAGAGTAATGAAACAGGAATATAAAAATCCTAGTGTTAAAAATCCATGAGCCAGTGGAAATCCCAAAGCCAGGAAACAATACAGCACTATATATGGTTTTATGATACACACGTCCTTTTTTATGCTGTATGTTCTGTCCCCGACCTCTCTATTTTACTTTCCTTCCGTCTGTCTCCCTTTCTTTTTGTAATTCCCTACCCATCATTCGTTCACCCCCCCACACGCTACCGTCAATCTTTTCTCTCTCTATTTCTTACTCTCTCTTTCTTTGCATTTCCTACTCTCTCTCTGTATTCCCAACCCTCTCTTTCTCTCTGTTTGTAAAGGGTTGATGCTTCCAGGAAATACTGTCACTCAAGCTTTGATCTGCCCAACCAGGGTCGTATACCAGAGGGCTCCGTGCAGAAAGTGGGAACAGGTACACACAGACTTCCCATCCTGTCTCAGGTCTCCTAATGTCTAGTTACTGCATGTGTCCCCTGCACGCCAGCCAACATAACTGCTGGTAAAACATCATATACACCAAGTGGTCATAGGCGTAGAAGCAGGTCCACATGCTTTGTGCCTAATCCATTCGCCATCCAAAAAGCAATCCAACTGATGGTAAATAATTACTGTCTTGAAATGCAGCTGCAGTATTTTTGAACAGTAGGAATTTGATGGAGGAGGTGATGTTGCCAGGGGAACTGATGAAGACATGGGCCTGAGCCCTTATGCAGCTGGGTTAAATGATGAGGGTGGCTGTGCGTGTACGTGTTTGTATGCGTGCGCGTGTCTCTCCAACACGCTCGCACGCACGCGTCTCTCGTCGTGGTTGAGCCACAGGCTCGTATTGATTGAGTTTTCAGAGAGTGTTCCTGTCAGCTATCATGGCAGCGTTTTGACCAGATAATCATGTTGGCTGGGCCCGGGGGCGTATTCAGACACGCCAAATCTCCTTGGACCTTGTGTAGGTCACCACTGGTCTATACCAGAGCCGCCAGGTCCTTTTTGTCTGAAAAGATCTGTTCATTAATAAAATACATGATATGCTGCCACCGATCACAACAATTTAAGCAAGTAAGCCACCTAAGAACCCATTGTCCTTTTCAAATAAATGAAATAATACAAATCAACCAGTAAAAACTATATACAGGGAAATAAAATAAATAATCGAATAATATATGAAGCAGGATCTAGAGATCTGAAGAATCAGCAGATGGGTGGAAATGATTAGGAACTTGATTTGTTCGTTTTTATAGGAGTGGTGTTTAAGGGTGTCAAGCTCAGGGGTGATTTGCAGTTTGCTGGAAATGTAATGTTTTAAATGTTTCATTTAAAATAACCAAATATTTCTTTCTTTATTCATTATAGTTTTTGTGCAGGGTTATGGAATATGTCCTATAATCTACTCTACCATTTAACCATTTGGGGTCACTTAGAAACATCCTTGTTTTCTAAAGACCAGAAAAGGAACCAGGCAAGCCTAGTTCAGCTGGCCTGCAATAAAATGTGATAAACGTGGTAACCCACCAGAAATAATCACAATATAACCGCAAACAGTTTTAGTTTAGGCTTACTATAATGTATATACTTAAGGTTATAGACAGTAAAGTTATTTTTTTATGCATTATTTGCTTTGATGAGAGTCCAACGCGGGGTCTTTTAGTTGCAGGTTTGCATCACCAACCCCTACGCTATTTAAGTCAGTCAGTCAGTCGGTCAGTCAGTAAGAGACATACGCTCTTCTTGACCTGCGCCGCTTAAGCAGTCCGGCAAAAAGCTGGGTTTTTGTCCATTCAGAAATACAGTGTAGACATTGTTAATGATGTAAATGACTATTGTAGCTGTGCTACTTTTAAAAGGAATATCTATATATGCGTACAAAGGCCCATTATCAGCAACCATCAGCCCTGTGTTCAAATGGCACGTTGTGTTTTCTAATGAAAGTTTATAATTTTAAAAGACTTATTGATCATTAGAAAGCCCTTTTGCAATTATCTCAGCAAAGCTAAAAACTGGTGTGCTGATTAAATAAGCAAAAACACTATGTCCGAAACTCATCAGTCTATTCTTGTTCTGAGAAATGAAGGCTATTCCATGTGAAACCTCTTGTTTGAGAAACGGAAGCCTCACTCAACTGGCAGCTTCATTAAATAGTTCCAGCAAAACACCAGTCTCAATGTCAACAGTGAATGCAAATGGAGGATTCATTGATGAAAGCAAAGCTCGAAAGACACAATTATTTCAATCAAAAATATATTTTAACCTTGTCAATGACTATATTTCCCATTCATTTCTAAGTGGCCCTCAACTTCTGAATGTTAGTGTATATCACCACTATTTTCCTCCCAGGTTGCCAAGCTCAGTTTATTCGGTCAGCGAAGGACTAACTGAAACCATAGACTTGCTTTCTATTCGTTATTGTTGATGATGATTAACCAGAAGAAAGAATCCATTTTGAACTGTACGCATAAGACACATGAAATGTAAATGCTAATGTTTAAATAGAGAATGTCAGAGACATGTATGTATTAGTAATGTTCATTAGGTGTGTTTGAATGTTGTACAGTTGATATACTGGGTACGTGGCTGACCTTCAGTGGTCTGGACTGTCGACTGGCCTCGACAGTCGGTTGAAAGAACACTAGAGATAGAGAACAAGGCCCAGGCTTGTATCAGGGAAGGTCTGGTTCATACTAGTTTGTTTTAACTGTACTAATGATAAGAAATGTGATGTGTAGAATGATTAGACACAGTTCATATACTCGGCTGTAGCGGTTTTCCATACATGTGTGGATGTATGTTGTACGTGTGAGGATGCAGACCCAAGGGGCTCTTTAAGTTATGCGCTTCTTCTTTCACTCAGTCTTGTTGTGATTCATTTTGATAATGTGCAAGTTAACACAGGCCAAGATGGTACAGCTTGGCTTGGTTTTAATCAACTTTACTGGTGGAAATAATGAAAATAATTTGTGAATTAGTGAGTGATATCTTATCATTTTATCTGCAAATCAATGAGAGTTAGCCTAGCTTTGAATTCATAAATCAGTGAGAGGAAGCCTAACTTTGAACTGAAAAATCAGTGTGAGGAAGCCTATCTTTGAATTCATGAATCAGTGAGAGGAAGCCTAGCTTTGAATTCATTTATCTGTGAGAAGAAGCCTAGCTTTGAATTTATAAATCAGTGAGAGGAACCCTAGCTTTGAATTTATAAATCAGTGAGAAGAAGCCTAGCTTTGAATTCATAAATTAGTAAGAGGAAGCCTAGCTCTGAATCCATAAATCTGTGAGAGGAAACCTAGTTTTGAATCCAAAAATCTGTGAGAGGATGCCTAGCTTTGAATCATAAATCGGTGAGTTAACCTAGCTTTTATCCCAGCTGGCCCAAACCATCTCTATACATTACTTCCCATGACAACAAGATCACGTTCAGTATTTACCTCTGCCGTTCAACTAACTTTGCCATATATTCATTACTTCTGGGGGGGGGGGGTGTTGCTGTGTTGTGTTTCAGCCAGGTCAAGACATCCCAAAATATCACAGCATTATGAAACATCACAAGTACTTAGCTTAACATTGCATATCAACACTTCCGGTGTTCTTAGTAAGTTATGTACCATGGTTCTAAATGAAGGATAGTGTTCTCCCTATATTTAATTGAAAATAGTACAAAGACGTCAATATTTTGAAAACACATCAAATGTTGAAACTGAGAAATTTTATCGTTTTTGGAAAAATACATGCCCATTTTGAATTTGATGCCAGCAACATGTTTAAAAAATGTTTGGACAGGGGCATGTTTGCCACTGTGTTGCATCACCTCTTATTTTATCAATACTCTGTAAGCGTTTGGGACCTGAGGTGACCAATTGTTGTAGTTTTGTAGTTTTGTAGTTCTTGCTTACTATGTGATTTCAGCTGCTTTCAATGATTTAGTTTCATAACGCACCAAATGTTTTCAATAGATGACAGGTCTGGACTGCAGGCTTGTTTAGCCTCCAGACTTTTTTACTAGAGAGCCATGCTGTTGTAATACGTGTAGAATGTGGTTTGGAATTGTCTTGCTAAAAAAAGCAAGGCCTTCCATTAGAAAGACGTCTGGTGCACCCCCATACCATCACGGATGCTGGCTTTTGAACTGTGCGCTGATAGGAAGCCGGATGGTCCCTCTCCTCTTTAGCCTGGAGGACGCAGCGTCCATGTTTCCCAAAATCAATTTCATATTTTGATACACCGGACCACAGGACAGTTTTGGACTTCGCGTCTGTCCATCTTAAATGAGCTTGGGCCCGGAGAAGGCGTTGGCGGTTCAGGATCTTGTTTATATATGGTTTCCTCTTTACATGGTAGAGTTTTAACTTGCATGTGTGGATGTAGCAATGTAATGTGATCACAGACAATGAAGTGTTTCAGAGCCCAAGCAGTGATTTCCACTACAGAATCGTGTCTGTTTTTAATGCATTTCTGGGGGCCCGATTATCACGGACATCCAATATTGGTTTTTGGCCTTGTGCCTTGCGTACAGATATTCATCTGGACTCTCTGAATGTTTTTATTATATTATGTACTGTGGATGATGACATCCCCAAACTATTTGTAATTTTACATTGAAGCGTTATTCTGCATTATTGTTGCACTATTTGTCGGTGCAGAGTGGTGAACCCCTCCTCATCCTCACTTCTGACAGGCCCGTCCTCTCTGGAATTATCTTTTAATACCCAATCATGTTACTGACCTGTTGTCAATTGACCTGTTTTCCAAAAAAACACCTTAGTCCCAGCTATTCTGGAAACGCTTGCTGGCATTAAATTCAAAGTGGGCATATATTTTTCTAGGAACAATAAAATGACTCGGTTTCAACATTTGATATGTTGTCTTTGCACTCTTGCCTATTGAATATAGGGTTTAAATGATGTGCGCATCTTGGCATTCTGTTTACACAGCATCCCAACTTTTATGGAAACAGGGTAGCACTTGAGCTAATGTACTGTATGAAACAAGAAGATATGCATTCTGCCACAAGTCTCCTCAGAGCAACCTAAAACATGGTCAGCTTAATCAACAGCCTAGTATCCTTTATCCAATGAAGGGAGCATGGTCTCATTATTGAGCAACATGTTCAAATATTCTCCACATAGCGGACTGAAGAAATCAATCTCTGCTGACTAATAGACACCTCACAAATCCTGGTAGGGAAGAGGAGAATTGAAGACCCAGTCCATAGAATCTTTAAGTTCTTTATCCTCCTTTGAAGTAGATTTTTTAAAACAGTGTATGGCATGTCTCTGGTACTTTACTGAACCTTCAGAACAAGCAGCCCAGAGGACCAGCTCTTATGGTACGGTAATCATGGAACCAATTTTCGAAGGGATTCAACCTGTGTGGGCGGGCCACTGATCAGCCCTCGGCACACTGTAGGTGCACTGGAAGGCTATGGAAGAACAACATTTCCCAAAAGCGCTATGAGATGCTTTTTCCAGCGATTTAGTTACAACTATTCTTTGATTACTACATCTCTAACTCCCCACAACCCAAAGAAAATACCCTGCAATAATTGTTTGTTTCTTTGTCCTTTACTCTCAGTTTCTCCAGTTCTTTAACTCGTGCCGGATTGTGTTAAGTTGTTTTTCTGAAGTTAGGAATTCACTGGTTGTAGATTTTAGCGGTGACAGACTTTTCAATGTTTCAATGTTTTGCCAAGCAAATTAATTCCACAAGTACAGATGCTCAGGAGAAGAGAATTGATAAGCCATGGTTGGTTTCTCCAACATGGCAGTAACATGCTAAAGCATCCTGATCACCAACATCTCCACTGAAAGAGATTCCTCAGAATGTCAGAACTATTTGCTTCAAGCAGATACGTATTTCATGTAGTTTTAGTAAAGAATACAGCAGACACGCCATACTGCCGCCAACCCATCACGCCGTGTATCCCAACTCATCATGATATTTTCAGACTTGTAGCCAGACCTATTAAGTTGGAACATTAACTCAAGCCATTCTTTCAATGCTGTATTGAACCCAAGTGAAAAGAAAGGTATTTCAAGTTTTTTACAAAACACTTTGACTGTAAAAGTAATCTGAGAAAAATAGTGTGGTTTTAGAAAATGATCTGTAATCTGGTTGCAATGTGGTTTTAGAAAATGATCTGTAATCTGGTTGCAATGTGGTTTTAGAAAATGATCTGTAATCTGGTTGCAATGTGTATTTCATAACTTCATTGAACACATGAACATGTCCACTTCTAATTCGATATTGCACTAAATAATAAAGAATCTAATATCTTAATCAATGTGAGGCTAAAATCACAATCCCTACGCCCATTAGAACACCTGGTTTTCTGAGCAATACATACAGTAATCAGTGTACAGTCAGTGTACTTGATTTGCTTCTATGCGTGCTGCATGACACATATAATCCAATACTCTCCATGCTAGTCACCCACTAGAGTATCATTTAAATGTTACTATACTGGGTTCAGTAGGCCAATGAGAACATGAGAAAGTGATGCAGCGAAACAGTGATTATTCCGTCACCCTAGTTGATTGTTTTATAGCACACTGTTTCCCCCATAGTGCACTATATAAGAAATAGCATGCCATTTGGGACACAGCCAATGTTGTAAAACAGAAAAGTAGTCGGTGTTGTTATCGGCCTGCGCGGGAGCCCCATTGTCAGTTTAGTGTTCTCCACCAGCGGGTGGTAATTTGGCAGCTTGGCAGGGAACAGGATTTGAACCAACCCAGCGCTTCCATCTCCAAGCATTATAAAATAGAATAATTATCACAAGGTCCATCTGGATAGCTAATCCCACAGTTTACTGAGCATTAGACACATTTGAAACATTACCTTTCATATGATTGTTTTCTCCTTCCCCGAAACCCTGCGGCTCCCTCTTAAAAACCTGCTGATTTAGTAGCACTCTGACAGCAGTCAAAACTGACACTGAGACTGTCCTGTACAGTCATGACAGTGGTTGTACAATCAGGACACGTGACATAGGTTTACCCCCCTCAGAGAGACAGCGGGGGTATCATGGCCATTGATATTTTCATATTGAATTTCTCCATCAATATCCCCTTTAGGGCGGGTCACACTGTGACAGTGGGATTGTGGTAATGGAGTTTCCACTATGTGTCGTTGATTGAAGCCAGCAGAGCCACGTGGCTGTGTCAGTAGGACTGAGAGGCTGGTGGAAGGATTCATGGGAGAGAAGGCCCTCTCGTCCCTCCCTTCCCCCTCATCTCAGCCAGAAGGAGCAGTCAAACGCTCCGCTTCACACAATGCTTTCACATATGCTGCACTGACATTGTCATGGCAATTAACTGGTGTGCCGAGGCTGGGTGTACGTTTGTGTGTGTGTGTGTGTGTGCGTGTGTGTGTGTGTGTGTGTGTGTGTCTGTGTGTGTGTGTGTGGGTGTACATCTGGAGTCAAGAAATGCAATGCGGTGTGGTCTGCGTGTATGCCTTTGGATTTAGGTACGCATTGATAGAGCGTAACAGAGGTTCATCCTAACCCAGTCATACAGTTGTCCACTGATACAGTTAATACAGGACTAGTGATACAATCAAACGACCCCTGAGAAAAGATCTGATCTGTCAGAGCCCTGATGGTATGCAGGCAGTCAGGTGAAAGGCCGAGGTCCCAACCAGACAGCGTAAAATGGCCCCAACTAAAAGAAAACCCACAGCTCTGTCTGCACTTCCTTTAGCAGGCTGTTAGCCAGCGGCCCTGACACACATAGAATACTGTAGGATAGATGACAGCTGTTTAATGGCTAATCAATGGTAATGTGCCATCATTATGGGTTATTATTATCTACAATGTGGATAGCATGAATCACTTTGAATATGAATTAATCATCGGGGTATTTCCTCCCTTTGTTTCCGTTGGCACTTAACCCCAACAACTACTCCAAGGGCTGACCCTGTGCTTCCAATTACTCAGCGTGTGTGTGTTCGAGTGTATGGGTCTGGGTGCGTGTCTCAGGAAGATTATGTTTAATTCTGGAAGACTTCTACTTTTACTTCTTCTACTTGTTCAACTTCTTCTTTGACTTTTTGTATTTCTGCTAACTTTTCTATACACTACATTATACTGTACGTGTGCCATAGGCAGCAGCTGGGACCAATGGAACAACCAAGGCCACTTTAAGCTGTCGTCTTCACATAAGTAACATTTTCCTTCCCTTCCGATGTAATCATTCTGAATATCAGTTCAAATACTATAGATTGGATGGATTACTGTTTGATAAATTAGTAAAAATATGACACTTGGGTGTGTTACTGTAGCAATCGAGATGTAATTCCACTTGTATCTCCAAGGAGTAAGAATGTGACTTCAAATAATTTGTTCAAATCTAGCAGCATATAAATTCCTCTAATATATTAGAATCCCATGCGTTTAAATTAATCTAGGATGAGAGAATGCTTTATTAGCATTGATTAATGATTTAGCAGGGAAGCCTTGATAATGACTGCATACAATAATCATATAAGAGCAAAGCCTAAGCTGCCTAAGTAGAGCGTAAAACCAGAAAGCATGGGTAGGCTATGCACTGTGAGACTCCCAGACACAGGGAGGAGAGAGTGATAGAGAGAGATGAAAACAGCAGCTACCAACATGTCAAGAAATGTATAGCAGGAAAGCATGGATCTGAGCAATTGGCTGGCTAAAGTGTTGTACTTGAACTGTGTCTATGTGTGTAATATGCATGGTCCTTAAACTGAGAGCAAATTAGGATAGGAGAGGATAAGGAAACACACTGCCGCACCATGTTCCTGAGCCTAGAGCCATGACAGATGAACATGGGCTCCTGGCCAGTGAAGTAAGTGCAAACGGATGGAAAGGCCATTCATCCCGTTTAGAACACTGTGGGGCCACTAAACTCTTATCTGGACAACAGAAGTAAAGGTAATACAAGGGCTATAGATTAACGAACAAAGAGTTTCAGTTGAAGAAACTGTATAGAATGAAATGGAATGAAATGGAATGAAAAATTCCAGCTCCCAGCAGCAGAGCGAGGCTGCGCGCGATATGAGGATGAAGTGGTCAGATGCCAAGTAGCACAGCGCGCGCCTCTGGCTGGCATAAGCCCTCGCGGGACTTGCCCAACGTGGGGGAAAGAAAAGAGAGGATACTAATTTTTCAGCTGCCGAGTTGACACGCTGTCTGTCTGCCACCGAGATATTGGCAGTCCGAAATAAAGTGTGTTAGTTTTTCTCACGTAAACACCATCTCGTGTCAACTTATTGTATTGGGAGACCAAGCATCGATTAGACAAAAAATATTTATTTCCGCCTTTAAGTGATTTGTTTGTGCCACGAGTGGATATATTTCTTCTCCTCAATCGCATACCTTTATGAACTTAACCTAACCTAATAGCGGTTAGAATTGAACACTGCAGCGCTACGTTCCAAACCGTTATGCCATCACATGCGCATGTAGCCTAGTGTATGTCGGCTACAACAAGCTCAAAGCCCTATGCAGATGTAGTAATTTCACTAATTAAAATAAGATTATCTTTAAAGACATGTTTTACATAGCTGAATACATCTGAATAAAACCGCTAACGTTCTGCCAATCTAAACTTGCACCTTATCTCTCATCAAACAGTTTGAAGACACGTTCTACTTGTATCAGACTTTGGTAGGCTACATTATAGCATCGGTCCTACCTCTGCTTGTCGCTGTCCGTGGTACTGACCGGTCAGAGCAGTACCGCTGCTTGGAAGGTGATTTAGTCCTCGCAGAGTCGCATAGTGAGCTACGCTGCGGTCTGAAACAGGCTTCCTGCAAGCGTGCTAATGTAACGACTTTGCACTACTGAAACTACGCGAACGGGGCGAATTCAGAATTCATCCCTGAAGCGGTCAATACCGGGGAGTGAGGCAAACTCTAGCTGCGGGCCGACTTTTCCGGTCCAATTCACGTCACGCTTGTCTTTTTTTCTTTCTCCTGGTGTTTCCCCCCCCTCTCTTTTTCTCTCTCCGGTCTAGCTTCCCCTCACCCTCTCGGTGGAGAACATAATTTATTGGCAATTTGCTTATGCTGAGACACCGTCAGTCCGCAGCTTCCTCTCCCCCTCCCCAACGTGGACAGTAGTGCAACAGTCTCCCACAACATCCCCGTGTGTGTGCGTTTGTGTCTTAATGTATGTGTGTGTCCGTTGATCTTTTGTGTGTCCGTGTATGAAGTATGTGTGGGTTGTTATTCCCCCTTATATTCTTCTCGTGAACTGGGGACAGTGGCAGCCCTAGTTTTCTTAGTGTTCTGGGTTAATTTTCCTAATACTTGGAATGTAGTAGTCTAGATCATGACGTATTTAGAATAATGATTGTACTTATTAGTTAAGTGATAAACACAGCCAATTACACAGCCGCAAACAGTGGCTAAGTGTAAATACATTAGTGGTTGACAGCATGCTTCTATCACTCATGACATTCTCAATGAAACTGCTGTGTGTATGTACGTGTGTAATAATGCACATTTGCATATCCTGTTAAATATTGCATTGGCGGGGGCTTATGCATTTTTTCTGCAGGAATGAATTCTCTTCACTCAGCCAACGGGGATACTTTTCAGGATTTATGTTGAGAAACACATTAATAATGTAACATATTTATCCGTTTATGGCATAGCAAGTCATCTTGCCGCACGTCCCTAGGGACAGTATTGGGACAGAGTTCTATCAACACATACACACACACTCACACAAAGAACGCACACAAACACAAACACACACTCCAACATCTCACTGTCTCACATTTGACATTTGCCCAGGGGAGATGAACATATGGGTGACGGAAAACTAACTTAGGCTAGGATAAGGAATAGGGTTAAGTTTGGAGGTTGTTTTAAGATCAGGGTCAGTGTTAGTTATCTGAATGGTAAGAACTAAAATGTGACCCCAACCTATCCCAGACAGATCACCAATAACAATCAAAATCAGATGGAAGGAGATTTCAGATGATGGACCACATTAATGATTAAGAGACAGTTTACAGGAACAATGTATTTTTTTGTCTTTATTTTTTCAAACTCATAACCTCGAAGTGTCAGAGGCTAAACCATTAGCTCTTTATCCCATTTACAGGGTCCTGTAGTTAATAACCCACAATGCCCTCTATCACGCTACCACGCTCCTGGAAAGTTGGTATTTTCAGGATTACATGGAAGGGAGAGCCTGTGAGAAGGCCACACCCCATATTAGACCCCCCTCCCCATTTACTGGATTGGTTGAATGATGTAGAAGAGAACCCTCCCCTGACACTGAAAGTCTTATATTGAGGATGTAGTTTCAGGTGTTTCTTTGAAAGTCTGCTACATTACGTTACATCCAGACAATTGGCTAATATAGATATTGGTCTGTGTCCTATGATGCTAAATTATAATAATGTATAGAAGAGTGATGTCTGCATGAGGTGACCAACTACAGACCAAAATATGATCCAAACCCATGGGTAGAGAAAGATTCATTATGTTACATTATGTAAAGCTAAAACAAATCAAATAAAAAAACAACCCAATGGGCAACATCACGACCGAGAAATGGATTTGATAATTTAATATTCTTCATTGATCATCACTGCAAACTGAAGCACTGCAAAGAAATTACGGTCCTCAACAGCATGTTAAAGAAACATGGAGTTCTTGGAAACAATTATAATATGAAAGCTTATTCACCTGCCTGAAGCAGGTAACAAGGGAATAACAGAATCTCGCCCAGGGAGCTTCAAACCTTTACACAGACATTTCAAACGAATTACGTCATTACCTGCATATTTGTGGGTGTAGTTGACTCTAGTGTGTGTGTGTGCACTGGTGCAATCCTACGTGCAAGCCTGTGTGTGTGTGTGTGTGTGTGTGTGTGCATGTATATATTTCTGTATCTGCCCGTGTATCTCAGTGATCACAGCGTCATCGGGCTGGTGTGAAGCTCTGCTGAGCCATTCATGTCATACAGTGTTTATGGAGAGGCATGTCTCTGCCCCCTTGTTAAACACTCTGGGTACGGCACACTAATAGCCTGAGCCTTTCATTAGTGCCCACTCTGACTCGTGTTCAGCTGTGTCGGGCAGGGTGAGTGTGTGTGTGTGTTTATGTGTGTGAATGTCGGGGTTGGTTGGACTGACACAGAGATTTAATTACACATCAGTCACATTTTTCATGCCCTGCTGCCCCCCCCCCCACACCCTTCTCTCACTCTCTCCAGTGGTGTATTGTGTTTTGCCTACAGCACACACACACACACACACACACACACACACACACACACACACACACACACACACACACACACACACGCTTCCTGGACCGAAATTAACATGGCCGGAGACATTATTTCTCCTGACTAATTAGCTTTCTGTGTTTGTGTGCGTGTGTGTGTTTGTGTGGATTTGTTATATATGCAGAGGAAATGTGCATTAATAAATAACATCCAAACAGAGACCATTCCAGCACAGCTTGTAGTTATGAGTTTCTGTCCAGCTGGAGGAAAGATTATGTTAATCCTCCAGCCTCCTCGGTTTTAGAGACAGCTGTTGAGGACAGTATCATGTTACACAGCTGTTGACAACAATATCATGTTACACAGCTGTTGACGACAGAATCTTGTTGCAGCTGTTGAGGACAGTATCATGTTACACAGCTGTTGACGACTGTATCTTGTTGCAGCTGTTGACGACAGAATCTTGTTGCAGCTGTTGACGACAGAATCTTGTTGCAGCTGTTGACGACAGAATCTTGTTGCAGCTGTTGAGGACAGTATCATGTTACACAGCTGTTGTGGACAGTATCATGTTACACAGCTGTTGTGAACAGTATCATGTTACACAGCTGTTGTCGAAAGTATCATGTTACACAGCTGTTGTGGACTGTATCATGTTACACAGCTGTTGTGGACAATATCATGATACAGCTGTTCTAGACAGTATCATGTTACAGAGCTATTGACAACAATATCTTGTTACAGCCATTGTGGACGGTATCATGTTACACCTGTTTTGGACACTATGAAATTACAGCTGTTGACAACAATATCGTGTTACAGATGTTCAAGACAATATCATGTTACTGCTGTTGATGACACATCTCTTGAGGACAGCCTCATATTGAACCAAGGATGTGTCGACAGAGGTAACACGCGTGAACATGGAAATTGTGACAACATGCACACAGGGTAAGTTCATAACAAACCCAGAATTACAGCAGTAGTCTCAATTACCAAACTGATGATCAAACCAGTGCCCCATGCCTCACATATTAGACAATGGTTTTGTGTTCCACAGCTAGTAAACAGCATATAATGTGACAGCACTTAGGAACAGGAGAGAGACTATACGTAATGTTCTATTCACCATCCCCTTAGAGATATCTGATGTTATCAATGTGTATGTGTGGGTCTTTACACACAATCTGGAAAATGGATATTGTTGACAGAGTTGAAACCCGAAGAATAAACTATTTGATGCCCTCTGACCCCTACCCTTGTGCATCATCTCACCTCTCTGCAAGGTCTCTTTCATGCACAGCTGATCTAAACACATACACACATACACATACACACACACACACACACACACACACAGAACCAGCAGCATATCTAAAAAAGGATGTGAGATTCTTTTTACCATATCAAAGACTAAAGTAGGGCTCCTATACCCCTTATATCCAAAACTGTTTGAAAGCCAGAACTACAACCCAAACTATGTTGTGTGTGTTTATGTGTGTATTCATATAAATACACTGCTCAAAAAAATTAAGGGAACACGTAATAATCACAGTATAACACCAAGGCAATTAAACTTCAAGGATATCAATCTGTCCAATTAGGAAGCATACGCGACTGTGAATCAATGTCACCTGTTTTGGTACAGATGAACGTGACAATAGGAGCACTGGAGAAGCAACAGCACGACAGCCCCCAAAAAAGGAATGGTTTTGCAGGTGGTGGCCACAGAAATTGCTCTCACCTTTTCCTTCCCGACTGATTATTCTCTAGTTTTGTGTTTTGCTAGTGTCCTCACTACTGAGGCATTAGGCAGTACCTGCACTCTATTCAGGTTGCACAGGTAGTCAAACCAGGATGGCACTTTCCAGCTAGGAGGGCACAGTCCAGGCAGGATGGCACATCTGTATGTGCTGTCGCAAGAAGGTTTGTTGTGTCTCCCAGGACAGTATCAAGAGCATGGAAGAGATACCAGGAGACGGGCCTTTACAAAAGGAGAGCTGGACAGGGTCATTGAAGGGCATCAATCCAGGAGCAGGACTGGTATCTGTTCCTTTGTGCGAGGAGAAACAGGAGGAGCACTGCCAGAACCCTATAAAATGACCTCGAGCAGGCTACTGATGTGCATGTTTCTGACCAAACTGTCAGAAACAGACTCCATGAGGGTGGCATGAGGGTCCTCAGGTTCCCCAGACCTGAATCCAATTGAGAACCTCTGGGACTTCATGTATTGGTGCATCCAACACCATCAAGTAGCACCACAGACTGTCCAGGATCTCACTGATGCCCTGATCCAGATCTAGGAGATCCCCCAGGACACCATCCACTGTCTCATCAGGAACATGCCTAGATGTTGTAAGTGCATACAGGCACGTTGGGGCCTTACACACGACTATGTCACATTACGAGTTGCCGTGATGAAATTCACGCAAGTTGGAAAGTCGTGTGATTTCAATTGTTTACTTTGATTTCGGTGCAAGTTTGAATCCAGCCCCCAATTGGTTGGTGATTTTGGTTTCCACTAACAGTTTTCACCTAATTTTGTTCTCAACGAATTACACAGTGTACAGTAAAGATCCTTGTTATCATGGCACCTGCCAGTGGGTGGGGTATATTAGGCAGCAAGTGAACATTCTGTCCTTAAAGTTCATGTGTTAGTGGCAGGAAAAAAAAGCAAGCATAAGAATCTGAGCGACTTTGACAAGGGACAAATTGTAATGGCAAGACAACTGAGTCAGAGCATCTCCAAACCTGCAGATCGTGTGGGGTGTTTGCGGTCTTCGTTGATCAGTACCTATCAAAAGTGATGACCCAGCCAAAGGGTCATGGGCAGCCAAGGCTTATTGATACATGTGGGGAGCGAAGGCTGGCCCGTGTGGTCAGATCCAACAGGGTGCTGAAAAAGTTAATGCCGGTACTGACAGGTGTCAGAACACACAGTGCATCACAGTTTGTAGCGTATTGGGCTGCATAGTCGCAGACCAGTCAGGGTGCCCATGCTGACCCCTGTCCACTGCCAAAAGCATCAACAATGGGCACGTGAGCATCAGAACTGAACTATAGAGTAATGTAAAAAGGTAGCTTTTTCAGATGAATGACACTTTCTTTTACATCACGTGGATGGCAAGGTGCGTGTGCATCGCTTACCTGGAGAACACATGGCACCAGGGTGCACTATGGGAAGGAGGCAGTTTGATGCGTTTCGCAAGTTATGTTCTGCTGACCCCTAGTAGACCATGTGCACCCCATCATGGCAATAGTATTCCCTGATGGCATTGGCCTGATTCAGCAGAGTAATGCGCCCTGCCACAAAGCAAAAATGGTTCAGGAATGATCTGAGGAACACAACAACGAGTGTCATAGCGTCCGGTGTATGAGGACAGAAGAGCAGAGGCAGAACGGCTGTTTGGATAGTAATCCATATGTTTAATGAAAAGGAACAAAAGAAACAAACTTACAACTCAGAGCAGACACAATGACTGGGTGAAATAGCCTACGGCTAGCAACCAAAATGAACCACAACTACTGTGCGCAAACATTCAACATAAGTAGGTTCCCCAATTGGAGGCAATAACGAACACCTGCCTCCAATTGGGGAAACCAAAGCACATAGAGGTGGCTAGAGTCATCTCTTTTGGCCATGTCCTGACTATGGCCCCAGCCAGCGCAAAGATGGCTAGGGGCATAGCCAGGACATGACAACGAGGTCAAAGTGTTGACCTGGCCTCCAAATTCCCCAGATCTCAATCCAATCGAACATTTGTGGGATGTTATGGACCAACAGGTACGATCCACGGAGGCACAACCACGCAACTTACAGGGCTTTAAGGATCTGATGCTGTCTTGGTGCCAGGAACCACAGTACACCTTCAGAGGTCTAGTGGAGTCCATGCCTTGACGGGTCAGGGCTGTTTTGGCGGCAAAAGCGGACCCTACACAATATTGTGAAATAATGTGCTAGAGTATATCTTTGTACTGATTGTTAATGTGCTGGAGATTCTTGCGTATTGAGTGTTAATGTGCTGGAGATTCTTGTGTATTGAGTGTTAATGTGCTGGAGATTCTTGTGTATTGAGTGTTAATGTACTGGAGAGTCTTGTGTATTGAGTGTTAATGTGCTGGAGATTCTTGTGTATTGAGTGTTAATGTACTGGAGAGTCTTGTGTATTGAGTGTTAATGTGCTGGAGAGTCTTGTGTATTGAGTGTTAATGTGCTGGAGAGTCTTGTGTATTGAGTGTTAATGTGCTGGAGAGTCTTGCGTATTTAGTGTTAATGTTCTGGAGAGTCTTGTGTATTGAGTGTTAATGTGCTGTAGAGTCTTGTGTATTTAGTGTTAATATGTTTGAGTGTTCTTCTTTTTGTTCTATTATGTGGAAAATTTCATCTACAGCTCCACTAAGGGTTTGTTGGTCATAGTTCTAACTTTCCTTTTCACTGTTTAAATGTTTGTCTTTTTGAAGGAATAAAATCTGCTTCCAAATCTCTGTTGAATTCTCTTTGTTGTAAATGCTTCTTATACAGTTCCATTCTCTGGAGGGTGGGAGGAAAAGAGGGGTTTATGGAAGGCAGGGAGACCAGAGGATAGGGCCTGAGGAGACCAGAGGATAGGGCCTGAGGAGACCCGAGGATAGGGCCTGAGGAGACCGGAGGATAGGGCCTGAGGAGACCGGAGGATAGGGCCTGAGGAGACCTGAGGATAGGGCCTAAGGAGACCTGAGGATAGGGCCTGAGGAGACCTGAGGATAGGGCCTGAGGAGACCTGAGGATAGGGCCTAAGGAGACCCGAGGATAGGGCCTGAGGAGACCAGATGCAATGGGGAGTAAATATTCAGCAGACCATATGATCTCACTTCACTCCTCAGTACCTATTCAACTCCATTTTCAGCATTGCTGTTTCCCAGTTGGTTTGGGTGAGTTGTTTGCTCCTGACCTGTTCAGATTGTCAATAGAACTCAATGGGCAAATAGAAGAACTAACCCCGAAAACCGCTTCATTTTCCATGGCTTAATAAAAAGAGAAGAAGAGAGGGGTGTGACTCCCAAATGTCACTATTTCCCATTTATTTATGTTGAGCAGGGCCCATAGGGTTATGGGTCTTGTAGTAGTGCACTATGTAAAGGATACAAGGGTTGAATTTGACATACATCCAGGAAGTTTGATAGCAAAAGACCTGGAGGAACCATAACCACAGAGTCAGAGCTGTCTCCCACTGCATATTGATAACACCATGTCTCCAGGACTTTTCAGGACATTTTGTTTTCATTCAAAAACCTATTTGTCTGAACATTTAACCACAACCTTCACCTGTAACTATGCTCAGCACCTAACTGTTATGCCTAAACTTTATCCCTAACCTACAAATCCACAAAAGCTTTTTGAAAAGATAGACTTGCAAAAAGTCAGGAATTATACATTTTAATGTAATGTCTGGTGAGGTTTGTGAATTTTGGTCCCAAAAAGGAAGGGAACAAGTAAGCACACAAACACAGACACACACATACATACACACGTACACACTCCACCATCTGTCCTCTCTTTTGGCATGTCTCTCTCAGATCCGGAGGGATGATGAAAAAGGATTGACATAATGTTACTGAAGTGAAGCAGACACCATTCAGGGATCTCTCTCACATCAAGGAAAGCAACTTCTATACCAGCAATACTGCTTTCAAATATTTATTTCGGATTCTTTTTTAATATTGTGCATTTGGTGCCAGGCCGGTAGGTTTGATTCCCAGGGCTATTCTTGGAATATATGCATGCGTGATTGAAGCTAACATTGAAAAAATTGATCTGCTAAATGGAGATATTATTAAGTATAATTTATGTTTTTATTATATACTTACATGAATTGTGATGCTTTATTAGACAGAGACAGTGGTGAAAGATAAAGGACATTTTTATTAAAAGAGCAGTGGGCCTGATTACAACACGTACTAAAGCAGTACATGTGCACTGGAGGCAATTACTTTATCTGTGGGACCACCCTAGACCACAATAGTCCGCACTAGACCCCTCTAGAACAGACTAGACCACCCTAGACCATGTTTGTCCACTCTAGACCACAATAGTCCACTCTAGACCACCATAGACCACAATAGTCCACCACTGACCACACTAGAATACCCAAGATCACCATAGACCACCCTAGACCACTATTGATCACCCTAGAATAGCCAAGACTACCACAGACTATTCAAGAATACCCAAGACTACCATATACCACCCTAGACCACCACAGGCAACTACTGCTATTATACATTTTGTTTTGCTATTACTTTGTTTTTATCCCAAATTTTGTAATAGCCAATGAAAGACAAATTCCCTGCTTAATCCCAATGAACTCGGGACAGTCAATGTTTTAATGTATCTTACCAAGCACATGTAGTTTGGGTCATCCTGGATATTTGTCCAGACTTCTACTTCTCTTCAGTTCACAGGGTCCCAAGCCACCAGAATGAGTTGCCAGCGCACAACAAGGCAAGGCCACCATATTCGATTACTCATACCAAAACCTGGACGGTTCTGACCAGTTACACCACACACAGTGGGACCCCTGAGCTAATCAAAAAGCAGGATTCAAATACACAATGACACAGCTAACTGCAAGGCTGTGACTATACCTCTGTGCCCAATTGTACAGTTGTGTATGTGGTCTTATCCTACTCAGTACAGTTGTGTATGTGGGCTTATCCTACTCCGTACAGTTGTGTATGTGGGCTTATCCTACTCAGTACAGTTGTGTATATGGTCTTATCCTACTCAGTACAGTTGTGTATGTGGGTTTATCCTACTCAGTACAGTTGTGTATATGGTCTTATCCTACTCAGTACAGTTGTGTATGTTGGCTTATCCTACTCAGTACAGTTGTGTATATGGGCTTATCCTACTCAGTACAGTTGTGTATATGGGCTTATCCTACTCAGTACAGTTGTGTATATGGTCTTATCCTACTCAGTACAGTTGTGTATATGGTCTTATCCTACTCAGTACAGTTGTGTATATGGTCTTATCCTACTCAGTACAGTTGTGTATATGGGATTATCCTACTCAGTACAGTTATGTATGTGGATTTATCCTACTCAGGAGGAATCATTGTGAGGGGATTATATTGTAATATTTGTTTAAAGTGTCACTCGTTCCCATAAGGGATGGTTCGCCAACTGCCAATTTATACAAAAGAAAAAAAGGCATATTTATTCCTTCATACAGTCATGAACATCAGTGTAATGACTGTGAGCCCTTTTCTCACGGAGACTCAAATACCCTGGACCCAGGAGAATCGTAAGCTAGACAGCAACTGCACGAAGTCTGGGTAGGATCTGGAGCTTCGCTCTGACATTTATACGTGAAGGGTTAAATCATGTGTTCCCTGGTGTGTCCTCTTCAGACAGACCACCGAGGGGGGTAGTCGATGGCTTCTGCTGGGTCAGCATCTGTGTGTCACTCCCCTCCCACGGTAATAACCTGATAAACACACTCCAGTCATCTCCTGGCTCTCAGATGACCCGGCTCTCTACTGCAGTTAACCCTGCTGCCAGGGGACCGGATCTGGGTGTGTGTGAGGGAGGGAGTGAGTGAGTGCTTCCACGCGTGCCTCCGCGTGCTTGTCGGTGTGTGTGTGTGTGTGTGTTTGTGCATTTAACAATCTCCATTATAACAGCTATCTAGCACTGTGCAGTAAATGTGACATGGCAGGAAGTGGCAGGGAAGACGTGACAGAATGGGGATGGATATTACAGATAATTCTATACTGTCTGAGCCTGAATGCACAACGTAAGAAACTTATGTCTGCTGATGGGCTTTGTGAATTTTTGAAATATTATTTTCATTAGGCTTTTTAACACGCTGACCATCTACTCAAAGGGTTGTAACACCAGGAGATGAACATGATTCTACATCAAGGAATCCATCACCAGTCCAATGTCAGTTCCTTGATTCAGTCACGGGAACGACTGCCTTGTCTTTTTTAAACACCTGTCTATGAAGACCTTATGACACTCATACCACTATGTTGACTGCAGTAATTTTTCATCCTTGCTGACTTCTGGCCAAACCCCTCTCGTGAAAGAGGCTTCTGATAATTAATTCTTAAGTAAAAGTATATTGCCTTTATGGACTTATCTGGGTTTTTTAAGTTAAGTTAAAACTTTCTTTGTATAAACTTGTTTCAACCTCGACTGTTGCTTTCTAGATTAGAAGCTACAACACACAACAGCACAGAACTAATGGAGTCCAGAACGTAATGTTTTATTCATTAAAGAGAAGTGTGTTTATGTGTGTGTGTTTCTATGAATAGAAGGTTGTGTAGTACTGTATTCCTGTGTTCTCTCATCCTCATTATTATGTGCCTTTGATGTTCTTTTTATTCTCATTCTAACGTTCCGACAAGTTGCCCTTGTTTCTTGTTACCTCCCAGGGAAATGAATGGACACACAGCCACTACAGTCAACTCTCGCTTTAACAAAAAGAAAGATAATTGTGTTTGTGAAGGGGCTTTGCAAGGTGAGTCTGTACAAATTCAGAAGGAAAAGAAGACAGGGGTTATGTACATTGAAGAAATATGTTGGGTGGTTTTGTGTCGGGCTGGGTTGTGTTATGCTGGGTGAAGTGTTGGGACGTGATTTGTTTTGATGTGTTATTTAGTAACTGGTGCATTGTACTGTGATGAATTGTGTTGTGATGTGTTCTGATGAGTTGTGTTATGCTATGCAGTGATGGGTTGTGTCTTATTGAGATGGATTGTGGTGTGATAGGTTTTATTGTGATGGGATAAGTTTTGATGGAATGCGTTGCGTTGGGATGTGACCGATTCTGTTTTCATTAGATGTGTTGTGATGGCATGTGTTGTGTTGTGTGGGATGCGTTGTGTTGGGACGTGTTGTGATATGACCGATTCTGTTTTCATTAGATGTGTTGTGATGGGATGTGTTGTGTTGGGATGGCATGTGTTGTGTTGTGTGGGATGAGTTGTGTCATGATGGACTGTATTGTAATGCATTGTGACTTGTTGCGTTGTGCCCCACTGTGCTTTTTAGTTAAGTGTTGAGCTTGTCTGGCTTTCAAACAAACCACCATGAGCCAACATGGCACAGCTCAGCCCAGTACAACAGAATCCTGCCAATCTGTTTAACCTGAGGACAAATACAAAGAGAAAGAACAAGTCTAAACTGCTAATTAAGAACGTGCTATGGAAGATGTGACTGCGTACGATGGGTCCTGCTTTCATCTAACTAATTTAAAGAATCAGATGTCCTGAATAAAACCTAAATAACTATTTTCTGGGCGGGAGAGAGTAACATGTTAATTCACTCCCTACTCCCAATGGTCCTTGCTGATCTTGTATTTCCAACTGTGTTACAATGTTACCACAAAGCAGTTTCACCATGCTGATGTTATGTCTATGTTACAATGTTACCACAAAGCAGTTTCACCATGCTGATGTTATGTCTATGTTACAATGTTACCACAAAGCAGTTTCACCATGGTGATGTTATGTCTATGTTACAATGTACCCACAAAGCAGTTACACCATGCTGATGTTATGTCTCTGTTACAATGTTACCAAAAAGCAGTTTCACCATGCTGATGTTATGTCTATGTTACAATGTTACCACAAAGAAGTTTCCCCATGTTGATATTATGTCTATACCTCTTGAGGCACTTTATAGAGGTTCATAAGTAGAGTCAGGAGCGCCTGTGTGATGTTGAAGTTAGCATCATTAGCATCACAATAGATGGCAAAAATTAGAACAATACTGCTTCACAAACAGAAGACAAAAAGACAGATGAGAATTGAGCCAGGCAAGAACAGAATATGAATCAGAGAGAGGAGATGGAGGGAACGAAAGGGAGGGAGAGTGAGAGTGGGTTGAGGACAGGGCTACCATGGGCTCATTAGGTCTATTTACAGCGGCTGCGCTCACTTAATCTCATTATGATACAGTGTAGAATATGGAATATGACAAATAGATGTTCAACCATTATCTAGCTCCCCTCCACCATTCTATTCTTTAGCCCTCCATCTCTCCTGACCTCTCTATCCCTTCCTTTGCGACCTCTCCATCGCTCCATCCCTCACCCTTTGTTCTGTCATTTCTGCCTCCCACTCTCTCTTTGTCTCTCTCCCCCTCTCTCTCATAATTAAAGATACTAATGAGGAGGATATGCTTGGATACACAAGTTGCGCTGTAACTGATATCACATTAATAGAGTCACTGTATATTTTCCTCCCACCTCCACTATGTAAATATTATGCATGAGAAAGAGCGACCATCTGTGATAACTTATATTGAATGTATTGCATTACCTAAAGGCATCTGAACTCTATTTTAACTCCCACATTACCATGTACACTGAGGTGAATTGGAAAACCCGCCTGCCGCGTGCTCAATGTTTAAATGTGAGTGCGTGTGTATGTGTGTGAACTGACATTTCGGTGTGTGAATCTGTTTACATTCCATAGCTGAAGTAATAGTTAACTAAAGGTACACATACTTGTGATTGGTTAGAGAGGAAAAAGGACCTGCTGATATTTAGTTGCCATAGCAACTCCTGTTTATAGTCCTGCTAGACTTGATGCAGATGTAGGAACGACCTTTTTCTTTTCAGCTGAAGGTAGGAGGGGAGGAGTGAGAGAGTTATTAAGAAATATTTGGAGTTATGGCAGCTGTGGAGAGATAGGTATCTAGAGACAGAGAGAATGAAAGCAAGTGGGAAAAAAGCCAGGAAGACATTTAAGAAATTCCAGGGTAGATTTTGGGTGTGAAGGCAGACAGACAATGAAAGAAGACACAGAGAAAGAGTAGAATGAAGACAGATTGACAGAAAAAGAGAGAAGGAAGAGAAGATAGAGAAGCGAGAGATAGGAGAGTAACTTGTGTGTCTAGGTTTGTGTGCATGTAAAGTAGCTCACAGATTGTAGGAAATTCCAGTACTGTTATGATGTGTGTGAGCCTCACCACTGCACACAGAAATAGAAAATAACACCCAGAACCATCAGCTGTATCTCAGTGTTACATGTTGACCTGTTAAGCTGCTCTTTCTCCCATTCATGGAAGCTCCTTTTCTTCAGCATGCTTTTCCACCAGCCTCCATTCAAGCATTGATTACAGTGTGAGGTGCCCAGGAAATACAAGTCTATAGCTTTTATAGTACATCTGTGTTGCTGCTATTTCTATGGCTTTTCCATATGGTTATATTAATAATGTTTCCATGACGCTTGGTTGCAGAAAGACAAAGTAGATGACTGAAATTTTAAACGTGCTTATGACTAATGAGCCATTGGTAGATTAAGCAAGAGGGGGTGGGGCAACTTCTTATGTGGTTTGTAAGCTGTTTGCTTATGACGACGTTGTTTGTGCAATACATTCATTAGCATTTCTGTGTGTATGTGTGTGAATATATATGTGTGTGTGTGTGTGTTTGTGTGTGTGCATGTGTGCAGCTTACAACGAGCTATATGAGCATGTTAAGGTGATCTTGTTAACGTTAGCTCTCCAATCAGTGCACATCAAGTCAATAACACAATCTGGCCCAGGCCGCATATACTTCAATGAGAGCAGAGCCCATTACTGGTTAGTGATTAGTGAGAGTGAAGCTGAAGCATTTGGACATTTAAACAGCTGATCCCCCCAATTACAGACAGTCCATCGTTAGTCAGCACATGGAGCCACCACTGTCAACAGACATCATTAAGAGAGACCTCAGAAAACCCTGACAGGGGGTGGGGTGGAGGGAGTAGAGGAGGACAGTATATATCCAGTATATATCAGGGAGGGGTGGGGAAAAGATAATTGTACTTTCAAAGCCCTAAATACTGCATGAGTATTCTTGCACAAAGTGATTTGGATAGTTTTGATGCTCTCGCGGCAGGAACGTTTTGTCTCCTGTAAACTGCTTAGTTTGGTAGCAAGTCAAATGTCAATGTAGGTTACTGTGAAGATGTTTGGTTGGGGTAGGAATAATTTATAGGCTGTTTTGAAGTTTCTTTTTGCATGAAACAACAGCCTAAAGTCTTTGTTACTGTTCTGTATCTAGAGCAAATTGAGTTAATTGCATAATGCCTGAGGGAGATATACTGAAACTCAATTCCTCTGTGTGAGAAAGAAAGAGAGACAGACAGAAAGAGACAGACACAGAGACAAAGACAGAGAGACACAGAGATAAAGAGACAGGCAGACAGAGAGAAAGAGAGATAAACAGAGAGACAAACAGATGGATAGAAAGTCAGAGATAGACAGAGATACAGATACTACAGACAGAGACAAAGAGCGAAAGTGACAGTCAAAAAGACAAACAGACAGAGAGACAGAGACAAACAAAAAGAGCTAGAGACAGAGAGACAGAGAGAGAAAGGCAGAGATGAACAAAGAGAAAGAACGATAGAAACAGTGAGAGAATGAGAGAGGACAGAGAAAGAATTTGAATAAAAACACCTTAGTGAATCATGATCCCAGACTACAGTAAACACTTCACCAAACAAAACCTGATTTAAAATCATCTCCACAGAAGGCCCAGTGTACTGATTAATAGCATCAGCTTTCCCAGCAGCGTAACAAACATACTCAACCCCCAGTCCTGCTGCCAGCCTCCCCTCCATCACGCCCACCACCTCCCCAAGACCTCTCCATGCAATTTCTCCTTGTCTTCCAAATAGCTAGCTTGTCTGCCCCATAATAAAATTAAGGAATATTACCCCACCCCTTGCCACATAGCTATGTTTTGGCCCAAAATCAAACAGGCCAGAAGTCCAAACTATCCCCCAGCAGAGAGCCAGCTGGTTATTCACAACGCTTTCAGCCATACTGATCTTATTAGGAAAAAAACTGACACCCTCCCCATGACTCCAGGTGCACCTGTCGCCTGTTTGGAGGCTATTTTCCTGTGTCTTAAACTTCACTGGAGGTCATCAATTGGTTGAATATATGGAGACCCCCAGCAGCCTCTTGTGGAAACATCTTGTCCAAACAGCTCTGCCAATGTTGTTGATTTCACACCCATTGTGAACCCTGCATTCTCTACCACAGTCTCGAACTCCCCTGAAAGGCTGAAAGGAAATCCGAAGCCCCTTGCCCACCTCCACCATTCCAACAGCAGCATCAGATACCACCCAGACTTGGTCAACTGAAACTGGAGTCAATGTGCTGACGTTAAACACTTCAGCTTCTTCAACTGACATTTTGCATTGTGCGTCATCTCTCTGTACACCTTGCATCCAGCAAGCTTAAAAGCAGGCTAGCTGAAGCCAACGTTTGTGACCGTGGGAGAGGAAAATGAATCAGTGCTTTTTCAAACAGTAAAACAACTATTCAAAGCCCCACTGTCCTCAGCAGTGTGCTTGCTGTATCCATCCAGTTAAGCCCATCCAGATATCAGTATCTGGGCTGCGTGGAGAAAGACGTTAGCCCTGAGACAATGTCCAGTAGGCAGGGATCCTGTGCTTTCCAGACCAGAGCATGACAAACAAGCCTCCTGTTGGCTGTAAGTAACAATCTGTGCCACAGATTTGGAGGCAACCAGGATTTTAGAGACCTGATTCCTTCCCCTATAGGACAACTAGGGCACCCGCCATTTCCCTCAGACTGTCTGACACACACCTTATCCTCTACACACTCCCTGTTCTTTTTCTGAAACACCTCTGAGCCTAGAAAATCCTCCAAAGCATTTAGCCCATTCCTTGCCTACAGTAACCTGTCTGGTAGGTGGGGAATGCTTTCTGTCTGAAACTGACCTTCCGAGAAAGTTTCACTTTTCGCCCAGTTCACCCTAAGCAAAGACGCCCTCTAATACAGGGAACCGGAACATTCTTACTCCCTGTAATGAACAGTCATATCACCTGCCTACACAGACAGAGTTGTCCCCGGACGCTGAGTCATCCTCTGCTTGGAGAAACCAGTAAGCTTTGCTCTAAACACACAATGCACTTCTTCAATTGTAAGTTAGTACAGCAGGGCTTAGATTGGGCTTGGTAGATGTCTGATGACAGGGATCGTGACGACAGTGCTGTGCTCCACTGTAGTATTAACATAATTGGGTGTGACATTTACTTGGAGTTTCATGTACATTTGCTTTAATCTCTGCACTTCTTCTTGGGTGTTTTGCATCCTGAATGCATAAACAGATATAACTCTGAGATGCGTCATGCCTAAGATCCCTTTGCCGTGGCATGCTGGCCATTTGCCAGAAACCCAGAAATGCCTTAATGCCTGTTGGGGAGCTGTTTTTTTCCCACAAAGCCAGCTGAGCCACCCATTACCAGAACTACAACCACGGCATCAGCGGTCATTTGTTTGAGAGCCAGTGATGACCCACTGGTCCCTGACTCAGCTCGGTTTGACGGCACACATCCTCCCAAGCTCGTTGACCTCACATTCCCAACACACTTACTCATGTGGCAGGCCTTCACATACACAGGCACACGCTGCTGTTCGTCCTCTCCAGCTAAGTGACCTGCCCTGACAGGAAAGAAGGAAGGAAGTCGAGTGCACAAAAGCTCTGTCAGCGCTCTGTCAGAGCACATGGGCATGTTCAGGGCAAACAATGTAATAGAACAGCTATCAACGGAAAAAAGACATCTGTGGAGCTTCTAAAACAGGGGTTGTTAATGTTTGTCTGGTTTTCATCAGTATGCGTCTGGGTTGTTCTCTGACTGGATGGGGATAGTCCTCTGGAAATGGTACTTGAGGGACTTATGCTGGACAAGTTCCTGCTTCTGGGCCAAGGAATTAATGGGGCATGTTGGGTAATCAACGTAATGAGCCTTGAGTGTGTCTGGCTTGCCCTAGCACCAGGAGGGAGGAAGGGTGTGTGTGCATATGTGTGGGCAAGTGTGTTTGTGCCATGAGTGTGTGGTTGGGTGTGTGTAGGGCTGGCCCAGAGTCTTTATGGATCTCAATTGATCAATAAGCAGCTGTGATCCCAAGGCCCAACCTGGTGTGATATCATGCAGCAAATTGGAATTGTCAAGAAACAAACAAACAAACAATGGCGTAATGTCCTCGCCACGAGCGTCACATCACATATTAACCCCAGGCTCATTCCCCTCCGGGTTCCACCTGTAATCTGGTCACAGAAATGTCTGCACACACACATACAAACACACACAGGCATCATAGCATTGCCTGCACTGAGGACACACCTCGTAATACGCCATATACAGTACAGTAAAAAATCAAACCTACTTCCGTAATCCCCACTGACTGATGGAACTAACATAACACGGTAGAAGTCTTCATTTAGCTGTGTATCCATGCTAGCAGACGGTTACTAAGCACTTACTGAGCAAGGTGTGACTCAGAATGACCAACAGCTAAATAAAGTTTGAAAGGCCGAAGAACAAGGTTCAATTCAAACTTTCAAATCATAATCAACAGGACAAAAATGAGTCACGCATCCATTGTAATGAAACATTTCCATTGAATTTAAAATAGCGAAAATGGGAATCAGTGACACTGTCTGGAGTGTTAAAAGCAACAAAAGAGCAAAGGCAACTATTTCTGGCGTACTCTTTCAAAATGTTCTCCAGATTGAGAATGCTAGGACTATATTCTTTGATAATTACATGGCAATAAAAGATCTGAATATTTCACTAATGCATCATATGTATATATATATATATATATATATATATATATATATATATATATATATATCAGTTAATAGTCAACTAATCTTCACACATTTACTGAATAGATATAAGGACCTGCTGAGGTTTTTGTCTCTCTCTATGCTTTTCTCCTGCCCTCACTCCTGCTCACCCCCTGCCGTGCTTCCTGCCTCACTTTACACCATAAACAGTCAGCTCCTTATTCTGGGGCTTTATATTCAGACACGAAAAAAGAACGCAGGAAACGAGTTGGGAACTCAAACCCTCACATCTACAACTGGCTTCAAACACCACAATGATCTTTTGGAGCAAAGACAGACGGGAAGCAAAGCATAAAATACCCTTACGCTCTTTCCCTCACCAGACATCTTCCAGCTACTTCCCTCACATCTGTGGTCTACGTGTCGTCCTCCCCGGGGAGATGTTCTAAAACAGCTTCTCCTCCAGTCACACCGTCGACGTGGCTCTCAACCGAGGCTACCTGTGACGATCTTTGCGGGGGCCACTCAGCCAGCCACGTCTGTCTGGCTTTCTCCCTCATTGCCTCTTTCCCTCTCTGTCTCTGTCAGTTCACAGAAACGTCGTGTAACTGTTGGTCCGGCCAGTGCAGGAGGACATGTTACAAGCCGTCTGTCAGTATCCCATCCCAGGGTGCTAAGGGGTGAGAGGGCGG
This sequence comes from Esox niger, assembly GCA_016801105.1. Lineage (NCBI taxonomy): Eukaryota > Metazoa > Chordata > Actinopteri > Esociformes > Esocidae > Esox > Esox niger. Next base: position 120,193 of record JACXGJ010000323.1, read on the forward strand.
AGGAGAAGTGTGACGGATAGGGATGCTAGCACCCAGATGGGCTTTTCTGTGTGCAGGCATTCATTATTCAGTCAACCTGTCAGCTCCCATTGGCGAGGAGGCGGGTCGCCCAGCGCGTAAACACAAACACAGCGCAGTTTACGGAAACAAACAACCCAAAAGCATTGTGTGTGCGTGTGTTATCTTAGGAGAGCAGCTGGGAGGTGGGGAGGCTTTTAGGCTTTCATTTCGACGACATCAAGCAATATCATTCTCAAGACAAACAAACAAACCAACTTCATTGTTGTGGTAATGGGGGGAGGAGAGGAAACTTGACTCCGCGTATCACTGTTAGAATGCAGAAAGAAGACCATGGCACCACATGCAAAAGCTTTTGTCTTTTTTGTCGACTCCTAACTCCTCAGACTTCAGAGATCTTCTTTCCTTTTTGGCGGGCAGCCTCTCGTACATTATCTCCCATAAAAGCTATTTGGTTACTTTCGCAAAGTGAAATCTAAGACTCATATTGTTTTAAGTGTCACTTCTGTCAGCATATTCTCACAGTGAGTCCTAAATGTTAACATATTACTGAATAGACAGGAATATACAGTGTGATAAATGTCCTTGGGGGGGCTGAATTCTGATAGCTGGTACAGTCAAGGACCAAGTAGGACCATGGGCAGAGCGACTGATGCTATTTTAAAAGAGATAAGGTAACTAGAGTAATGAATGACTCTGCACCTAAAAACAAAAAATTGTATGAATATTTCACAACAGCCAAGGTCACCATCCATGTCATGCTCAGTTGCAGGCCACCTATGACTTAAGTCGGGGGACACGGATTTCACCGGGAATCCATGAAAAGGCCAAACAGCCACAATCAGCATGGTAGTATGTTGTTTTGATCTGCTGTTACTATTGCAAATATGTTCTTAAATTATTTTCTAATAAATTATTCAAGCAGTGTGGATCTCGGAATTTAACTATGGAATTTATAAATAGTGTCACGCGATTCAGTTAATCCAGATCATATCAAATTCTGACCCAATGTCTGGTTTGTGAAATGATATGCATTCATGGGAACAAAGGTTAGCCAGGCTTACCCAAACATTTGACCAATGCAAAAACCAAATGTATTCACTGTGAATCTTTTGTTTTGTATTTTTATAATAATACATAAAATAAGTGTCTGAATTTCTACTGGAAACACAACTAGCCTTTGCTGGATAAAAGGCTAGTGAGAGACTATCCATGAAAATCAACGGATGGACCCTGTTCCCAAGTATACAGCCCCAAAGCACCTGTGCTTGCCCTTACTCGATTTAGCTTGAGGGCATGAGTAAACAACTTCAATCTCTTGCATGGTTGATATGGCCCACAATTCAGGGCAACCACTGGCTAAAAGACCACATGTCTACTGCCGGTGGTTGTAAAGTGTCTAAATGAATCAATCCAATTTCACTTTTTGTGTCAATCTCAAACCTCATTGGTCCAACCGCTTATATGATGCGTGGCTAGTTAGTGAACTCCATCACTCTTCCTTGCTTGGGTAAGAGCAATTGCAAAGTGACAATGTAAAACATCATTCAAAAGCTGAGGGTGTAGGGTTTACTGGATGTTTACTTTGTGATTGGAGTCCAGTGGGCATCTCGGTAATGGCAGAAAGTAGAACACTCATTATTGAGAAGTCATAGTAAAACGAGTAAGCTATGGGACGTAAGCTCTGCAAGGACATGGATATTTGCACACGACAAAATGAAATTAGGAATAAACGGGATGATATGGTCCTCAAAATTCAGATGTTTTCTATATTTCTAATTCAGGTAAACTCTCCATAAGTAACAGTGGAGCTACTGTACCTAGTACTATTAGCAAGATTTCATTAATCTCTACACTATACAATTTATTTTTGCTAGGATACAGTTATTCTCTGGGCAGCATAGGATTTAAAAATCGGTTAGCTTAAACCAAACTAGTTAGCTTTTATCTCGGAAGTACCTAAACTAAACACAGAAGGCTGTGTCTGTCCTGCGCCACTACCCTAAGAAGCAAAGCAATAAAAAAATATTGCACGGTTATCGTTCTACCATAAGCAGCATAGGTAATAAAAAAGTAATTCCAAACTGAATGTTGTTCTGTAGAGTTCTTACAGAGTTGAAAATATATTTAATGCTATTTCTCTTGTAGACACTTAGAGGAAGAATTTCACCTTTATAAGAATGTACAGTTTTGACTACTGTTTTACATTTGTATCCATTTAATGGATTGTTTTTCAATATTCAATAACAAAATTTGAGCTTAATGTATTCATTTTACCATTTGTCCTTTACCTAAAATTATTTTTGTAATCCCCTTTGAATGCCCTCCTACACAAATGTTTAACTGTTACTGTAAGGCCATGGGAAAAACACAGTGTGTTACCTAGCATTAACAGTCCAGGACCATAAATAATCTAGCCAGTATGCGCAGATCCATATTGGAGCATCAATTCAATCAATATAATCAATATAAATTATATATCTAAAACAACATTGTCAAAAGGATGTGGGAAAAGAATCCCTTCAGGATATGTAGTCAGTCTTTTGAAACAGTTTTGCAATATGAAGAACATGTGATGTGTAAAAAACACAATGGGTCAAGGATGATTCTGCTGGTCCCTATCCAGAAAATGTCCATTTGATGTCATAGAAAAAAGGCAGATGTGTTAAACTATTAATTGACATTCCATAATTCATCCTTCTCTCATTGTGTCTGTTATTATTATACCAGTGTAGCATCAGCCACATTGAAAACACAGGGAAGATGTCAATAGCCTACTCATCCTCTCTACTCGTCTCCATATTGAAAACATAGAAAGACATGAGTGACGGCAGGAGTCTTACGAGTTGGTCTTCTTTCACCAGTTAGTTCACCTAAAACTGTTTTAAAGTTCATGCTAATTTGCTGCATGTCTGTACAATTTAAAAGTTCTAAAATGCCATTTGGTGAACAGAAAAAACAAAAACAACAGACATTTTTCCATTGGGTGTAGGTCACCTCTGACAGTGTAAAAAAAACAGGTTTCTAATAGCGCATTTGTAAAACAAATATCAGAAAAGATTCCCACTTGTAAGTAGAACTGAGGACAAGTTAGGTGGCATGACAAATTGCCATGGGAAGAGGATCATATTGAAACCTGGTTTCATATTGCTGTTTAAAATTGGAAATAATACGTAGTTATTGACCTGCCTGCAGCACTGCAACATGTGGCAGATTTCAAACACATATATTAAAGATTTTTGCTATATGTTCATGATATTGTAGTGTACCTAGGGGAAATCTAAGTTTTTCTACAGTTGCTCTGAAACCTATTACTCAGTGACAGATTTCCTGAGAGCAATACAGGAGATATCTCATAGACCTATGACACACAGCATCCTGCAATAATAATGTCCTGTCGCTGGACTACATCTTATCGCAAGACGTTTTCATAAGGTACAACTCACAGAGAATATCAAATGTTAACAAGTGAATGTGTGTTGGGGGGTACAAACGCTGATTAGCTACCGCTAGCTAGCTAAACAGAAACAAATACTGCATCCTCTCTTGAGTTTTTTATTTGATCTGTTTTTTGATTCACCTAATCATACAGTATTGTGGAATTGTCACAAGCAGTTTTTTCTGCAAGTTAAATTGATTTCAGTTCTTCAGCAATGATAAAAAAATAAGAATTAACCACAATAGTTACGGCTGGTTCTGGCATTTACTGCCAGTTATGTTTTTTCAGTTTAGCCTTTATATGCAAACTCCCCTGCTGAGGTGACACTAGTTATGTTTGAAATGTGTTATGGTATATAAAGTTAATTTAACTTAAAGTTATCTTCTGTTTGGCCAATTTGCTTTGCGATTTTGCCTTTTCTTTGCCTAATTTCAGTGAGTTTTGAACGATCAGTCATCTATTCATATCTTGGTTCTTTACAAAACTTTGAACGTTGCGCTGTGATCATGATGAATCTTTGTAGTATCAACCGAACTCAGTGTTTCATTCACAGATGGAGAAAAACATCAATTAATAATAAAGAAAATAAAGAAATAAAGAAAATAAAAAAGTCTGACTTGTTCTGATCAGCAACGCACAAATCTAAATGATTACATTAATGAAATAATTTAAATCTTACAGCATGAAAACTGTTACTAAGATTTTTTTACTGAGTTGATAAGAAATTTAAAAAATAAAGCCCATTTCAAAAGTAGTGCTCTTAAAAGGGAGTAAGATGCTACTGGGGAGATTATCCTTAACAACGTTGGGTTGGCCGTTAGCCTGGCCACTGATAGCCTCGTTGTGTCACTGAGGTTTAGGATAGAACAATAACATTAGTGTCATTTAGTTTGCACATCACTGCCTCTATAGTGACTAAAACTGTGTGTTTTGCGTGTTTGCATGTGTAGGCGTTATGCCTGCGTCTGATGCTTGCCTCTGCTCTCGTGTTTCCATTTTCTCGGATGTGTAGCCTGAATACCAGATGAAAGCCACTGATTTGCCGCATGCTGACAAAACAATGTCGCCACGGCAACTTGCACGGCGCAGGACGGGACCTTCATGCGTCTCTTTTTAAATTACAGATGTTTTTCCTGTCAAAAGAGATTAAGATTCATCAGCCTGAAAGCTGATTAACAAACCAAGCTGCCCTCGGTGTGTTAATCTCGCAGACTCTTTCAGTGGAACAGGGCACAAAAATTAATTGAGATTTATACTTGAATATATTGACAATAGCTAGTCCAATATTGAGTAGTTTTGAACTGCTGCAACAGTGGCTGTGATTATGAATTCTTAGTAACAGCCAAAAACACACTTGTCAGGAAGCTTTTTTTTTAAGTTAATTAAAAGTGAATGGCCATATAAAAAATATTGTCATGAGGGGCCAATGAAGACTACCTTTAATTGTATACCACCTTATATATGACAGTATATATATTGTCATAAAGCTTTCTGTAGTATTCAATATTTATTAACAGTCTATGCATAAACATAAAAACTACACAATTACACAACACAAAACTTGTATTTTTAATTACCTAATACAATATGCAATGACCAACCTAACAATGCCCAGTTCCATGGGCCCACTATAGGGAGTAGTTTGCCATTTGAGAAGCATCCCTTGTTCATGTCAACCAACATTTGGCAGTTTCTGGCTCCTGCTTGAATAAATGTGAAGATAAATGTGTTTAGTTTCCGGAACATGTTGTCCGTATCTATTAAGGTTTGTTTATAGTTGTAATTTATTGTTCTCTTCCAGGTGAATGTTTGGCTGGACACTGTTGGTATTGTGCTTTGGAGATTTCTTCCCTTACGACTCTTGCCCACTGCAATAATAAATCGTGAGGACTGCATGTTTGACACGTTAATACACAGCTGAAAGAGAGCGATGGAAGGAAGAGAGAGAGGAGGAGGTGGGAGAGTTAGATATTGAAAGGGAGGCAGGGACAGAGGGAGGGAAAGAGTAAACGTGCTGTACATAGTTAATAATATAACTGAATTCTCCTCACATGGGGGGCAATGCATGCACGGGACATGTCCTTTATCAAGGAATGTATCAAAACTGAGGACAATGAAAACGTTATCAAACTAATCGAAATGAACTTGATCCAATCTGAAAATCACCTCCATCCATCAGTTGAGTGGCACAGAAAATTGTAAAGAGGACTGATTGTGTGACATTGGTGCAACAGGGGGCAAATATACGATTCTGACTGAGATCAAATTTATTTTGTAAGAGAAATCTATGCAAATGACAGGATTAATTGAGTACTCTTGATGTTAACATAGTGCAGATTAGAATGTAATGTCAATTGGTTGTCAAAAGATCACACTCTGCATTCTGGGGAAATGGTGGACAGGAAGTGTGCTGATTCATGGGGTGAACAGAATAGGATGCTAGCTCCAAACCCAACATTAGCAAATTCATTCATTCATTAATCTTCATCCACTTATCCGTTGTCGGGTCGCAGGGGCAGCAGCTCCAGCAGGGGACCCCAAACTTCCCTTACCCGAGCTACATTTGCCAGCGCGTGACTGGGGGATCCCGAGGCGTTCCCAGGCCAGTATCGAAATATAATCTCTCCACCTATTCCTGGGCCTACCCGAGGTCTCCTCCCAGCTGGACTTGCCTGGAACACCTCCCTAGGGAGACGTCCTGGGGGCATCCTTTCCAGAAGCCTGAACCACCTCAACCGGCTCCTTTCAATGCAACTCGGCTCTACTCCGAGTTCCTCACGGATGACTGAGCTTCTCACCCTATCTCTAAGGGAGACGCCAGCCACCCTTCTGAGAATACTCATTTCAGCCGCTTGAACCCGGGATCTAGTTCTTTCGGTCATGACCCAGCCTTCATGACCATAGGTGAGGGTTGGAACGAAAATTGACCGGTATATCGAGAGCTCTGCCTTCCGGTTCAGCTCTCTCTTCCTCACTACAGTGAATGCAATATCGCTCTATTTTTCCCTCACTCGCGAACAAGCCCCTGAGATACTTGAACTCCTTTACTTGGGATAAAGCCTTGGGATAATATTCCAAAAAACATTTAGTAGGTTTTGGATTCAGTGTCCTCTGTAACTATTGAAACAGTGATATAGTTCAATACTTCAAATATTTGAAAATGAAATAAATTGCCACATGGTTAAAGAATCGATTCTTATCTTTTCTATATCTCAGGGTATTCTTATTTCACCAATTACAAATGACAACACTTTCTATAAATAGTCCCCCTTGAGGGCAGCAGTGGTATTGGGCTTGGCGGGTGTGTCTGGTTTGTCAGGTGTGTTCTGTCACATCATTTGCACTGGTCTAGCAGAGCAGCCTGGTGGCCTTTAGACCTCAGGTCTTGTGGATGTGTGGTGGATTGATATGTGGGGGGTTGTTATGGATTGGTTAAGTGTGGCTGTCGGTGGAACTGTAGGCAATGCGAGTACATGTACTAGATAACTGAATCTCAACGAATAAGTAAAACCTGTCAGTATCCTGAAGTAATCAGCTGGTTGTTGACTTGTATCAGAATTGTAATGTTATGGCCCGGTTTTCCTTGAACCTTGCTCAAAATGATCAATTACATTCGAGCCAGCTGAAATTTTGAACTCATTAAGCTTTAATTAAAAGTGTTAGGAAATAGGGTGTGAAAGTACACTCTAAAAATGAACGGTTTTAAATTGAACTTTTAATTAATCTTAAAAAACATATAGGTACCATTAAAAATGGTTCTTTAAAGATTTCTTTTAGTAAGGGTTCCTTGAGGTACATTTTGAAGAACCTTTTTCTTTTTCAATTTTGAAAGAACCCTGAAGGTTCCATTTTGAACCTTTAATATTCAGAGTGTATGTATTCCAATAAGAACTGGCAATTTAATTGATTCTGGCTGCTTTTTTCAGAGGCATTTTACCATCGATCACAGTCTTCAAGTGCCTGTCAAATATGCCCTTCTGTGAAGTGTTTTTCCAAAGCCCTTTGCTTAACCCAATCAAAAGATTTAACTTCTTTCCTTTCCCCCTTCTGAATATTTATTATCAACACCGCTGGGATCCCTTTATTCAAAATGACTTAATCAGATACCATCTCATTCATCCTCATTAGGGTGAAACAAAAGTACTTGGGAATTTTACTTTTGTTCTCTGAATGCATCCCCAACATAATAGCGAAGACACTTTCTCCCAGGCTAGTCAGTCTGATCTGTACCATAATTGTAGGTATTACTGCACGTCAAAAATAACCGATTGCTTTTGTGTTGTGAGATACAACCTATTAGCGGGCATTTATAATGTCTTTCACGCTTGTTCGTCTTTGATCAATCACTTCAGATCTTTTCAAGTCTCATTCTTTTCATAGCTCATCAAAATATCAATTATTGGTGGATTGCAAATCATAATTAGACTGGCTGCTTAAACACGGTCGTGTTCCCTGTGGGTTTGGGCTGTGCTGCAGGCACTGTGTATTGTTGGGCAGTCTTCACATTACAGGTACCTGCTCTCTGAGGAGAATGGTAGATGCCAGGTCAGTGTTGAGTGGATAGAGACACACACACACACACACACACACACACACACATACACACATACGCATGCACATACACACACAGTTGTATGATTAATGATCTGTGTTGTTGTTTAGAGGTTGTTGTCACTGGATGCTCTGACTCAAATACACAGCCTACTATTTGCTGTCTCTTTTTTGCTCTTCCATTCCCTCTCTCACCCTTCTCTCGCTCTTCCCACCCTTCTCCCTCTCACCATCTACCTCACTTTCTCTCCCTCTTTCTTCATATCTCAAAAATGTGAGTTCTATATGAATGAACTGGGCAGTTCCCTCTGGTTCTGTGTCTTTGTGTGTCAACTCCATTCTATCCAGTTACAAAGCCAAGATAAGTATCTCCAAGAGGAAAATAAGGTGCCATTTGGCATGCAGACAGTGGCTCTATATTAGCTGGACAGCAGAGATGGATAGAACACACAAAGTGACCGGTGAAGGAGATCAAGAGATGGAGAGAACACAGAAAGACACTGGAGGAAAGAGGTGGATGAAGTTAATGAGATCATCAGTACAGTTACAGTTTATAGTAGAAAACTGTCTTCGCTGGTACCAATCGCTGACAGAACACTGATATTTATACAAAACTAACAACAGACAAAACTAAAATGTATAAAACACAGTCATAGACCCTGTCTAGTGTTTGTGTGGCCCACTACTACAATTGACATTAACCCCATACACTTGTGGGAATTACATAATGTTAAATGTGTATGTTTCTGACAGAATAGATATGAAATGCACACAAATCCAATTTGGGGGCAATTGAAAAGGAACATTTTGGGGACGATGGGGAAAATGACAAATGGTAAAGACAGCATAGTTCACAACACTGAAGACAAAACATTACACTATTTATGTATATTTTAAATTGTCTGGGTATATTCCTTTATGTGACATGAGTGTTCCTGGAGAATTTAGGGTAGTTGCAACAAAGACATTACAAATGTTTGACTGAGAGTATTAACCCATGTCTGACAATGGAGACGAGACACCTCTGCTAAGTGGGCCCAGACATTTTATTTTGAAGATAACAATTTTCAGGCACTGTTATAAACAAGCAGTGGGCCGGATTCGAACCCGAGCTCCATCAGCACCAAAGGCTCAGTCCACCATAGGACCTCAGGGCTCAGTAATTCAATATGCATTCATAACTGGAAGTCCCTACATTTGTAAAGTGATTCCTTTTGCTCTCCTAGATGTTGATGAATTAGAGCAACACATGCGTTTGTTTTGTTGGGACCATAATCCAGCATCCCTCATCATCATGCAATTATTGTTGTTGTTTAGGTTGTTACCAAATGGCCCTTTATAAATCACAAAACCTTGTTCTGCTGCCAATAGGTAATTTAGAAAATACAATCTTATAGTGTCATTCCGTAACAGAGAAATTCAGCGAAACTGATTGTGATTTTAATTTGCATAGAAAATAAGTAGCGTGCATTCAGTTCCGTGTCAGGGACTTTTCTTCGCAATAGATTCAAATAAATATTCTCTTCAAAACAACCAAAGGTATCACACTATATCCTTCTGACTGTACATCAAATATGAACATTAACTTTGTTTGTGGTTGGCTTACTTTTATGACATCAACACTTTCTCTGTTATAATCATCATGTCTCTTTCAAAATACTTAGTTCTTTTATTTTACAGCGTTTTACACAACCGGACAAAATGTTTGTGAAATGTGCCCAATTTGCTGGGAAGAGAGCACCTTTGTAGTGGGATTAGAGTTAGTGTCAAGGGAGAAAGCTTAACATGTAAATATGTATCTGTCTGGCAACAGCCAGTCTCCTGTGTGATGTTCAGCCAGTCCCCAGTGTGATGTTCAGCCAGTTTCCTATGTGATGTTCAGCCGGTCTCCTATGTGATGTTCAGCCGGTCTCCTATGTGATGTTCAGCCAGTTTCCTATGTGATGTTCAGCCGGTCTCCTATTTGAAGTTTTGCCGCTCTCCTGTGTGACGTTCAGCCAGTTTCCTATGTGATGTTCAGCCAGTGCTCTGTGATATTCAGCCTGTCTCCTATGTGATGCTCAGCCAGACTCCTGTGTGATGCTCAGCCAGTCTTCAATGTGGTGTTCCAACATGTGTTATGGATTAAACAACTTAGCAGGAACAACCAGAGAGAGTGAGAACAACATGTTGCTTCTGGTATTGTGTAGATATGATTTCTCGGGTCTTTTGTTGTCATTGTTTGTTATAATAGTGTAAATGTGACACAGTGATCACCCACGTGTGTTAAATAGAAGAATGTAATGTATGTGCAAAGGGGAATTCACGAGGATTCACCACGACTGGCGCACCACGTCAGTAGATAGCTAGCGCTTCTTAGAAATTATAGCTGGACAATTTCATTACTGTAATGACTGGTGTTTTTTCAGCCCTATGTGACAAATAGTAATTTTATCGATTTACTATAATACATTTTCTTAATTTGATACACAGAGACAACAGCATTCATCATACTTTAGATTATTTCTGAAATTATCTAAATGTAGCCTGTTTGTCTATGATTTATTTGTTCCCACACCATCATATTTATGTTACAGTAACTAAAGTATATATCCCTAATATCTGGATTTGGCTCAATCTAATGAAATATGTGAACGGTGAACATAGCAAAAACAAGCTGTTTTGAATTTCATAATGGCATAACAAGAACAACATTCAACAAACATCCTTATAGAGTGCCAACCTGTGATGTCAGATCAGATGACTTGCTAGACCACAAGTAGCCTACTGCTTTTTCAGAAACAACTGTTATCTATCTTTCAGCACTTAAGCATCAGATTTCATTGTGTAGATTGATTATTTTATAATTATATTTCCACACAATCATTGTTTAGTTTCGACTGAACTTTTTGTGAGCTCGTCCACCGTTCTCCAGTTCATGTCTGTACGTCAGAACCTGAAACCTCGCCCCATGTATAGAACTTTACCGTCACTGAGTTTCAGGCGCTGAGTTACAACTCGTGTACAGTTTGAATAGAAGGAGCTACGTGGCAGTTATCGACTTGTGAGCGTGCGGCTTGGAAATCAGCGTTGCACATTTGTGAAATCTCCAATATTGTTTCATTCTGTAAACTCATGTTATACTCTGGTGTTTCTGGTGTGAGCGTTCCTAGATTTCAGGAGTAGTGGTCTGGGATCACCTCTCTCATCTATCCATGCAAACACATTGATTACTATGTCCTACATCATAAATGCTGCTCTGAGACTTGTTATGAATACGGTTCAGGACTATTTAACCGTCCACTTCCAGAATCCCTCCCCAGAGCCACGTAATATTCAATATGGCAGTGGCTTTATAAAAGCTTCTTTGCTTTACCAATGCTGTTGACCAGCAGCTTTTCTCAAATGCTACCCTATTCTTTATTTAGTGCACTACTTTTAACCAGCACAAGAATAAGGAGCAGAGTGCCATTTGGGATACGCCATACCAGTTGTGTTAACCTGTTCCCTCCAATCCCTTGGCTTTAACATTGACCCCTCTGCTTTACAGCTAATACAGCTGGACCGTTTTCATTGATTTTTGTAGTCCATTTTCTGAGGGCAAAGCACTGTTCCTGATGCCTTTGCTACAAGTAGCTTCTGCCATTAAACCAGATGTCATTGGTGTGTTGGAGAGTTGTACTCTTATCGTAACGTCTCTTTAACACAAATGACCAAGGAAATCATATCACACAACCTGTCACCCATTATTTATGTGTTATGTGTGAAGACGGAATGAAACAGGCTGTTGTTCACACAGACACCTTTTCATGCAGACATCATTATTTCATGGAATGTGCCATCCAAAGACAATTTTAAAAAAAAACTATATAATGGAATCACTGTATAGGGGGAACTGAATATTCATGCTTATTTCCAAGTAATTTTGGAATATGTGAAATGGGGTTGTGGTACTCTTCGAATTATGCATCCTCAAGGATTCTTTTCCTATACTCCAGAGACACAGGATGCATCCTAAACGCCACCCTCTTTTTTATATAGTGCATTCATTTGACTAGAACCTCTATGGTTCTAGTCAAAGTAAGGGCACTTCAGATACAGTAGAGGCTGTCCCCAACCAGATACCTTCCAACATTACTGATAAAAAAAAGAGTATTTTATTTCTTTCTTTACTGCATATAGCCCTGATTAAAGCCATGCAGGTCTGGCTAAGTGTCCCCTTTCAAAGAACTGCAATTAGGAATGAGTATGCCAGGTCTGAAGTGCTAAAATACAAATACAGTATTTCCAAAACCCAACACTTCTTCTACCCCACTTATAAATATTCCAAATGTATATTTAATGTGCCTTTGGAATAGAAAATCTAATAAGTATTTTGTTCATTCCGTATTTGCATACATGTTGGTGTTTTTATTTGGATCAATCTGAACCATACAGATGGCAAGTAAAAACATCACGCTAAAATTATAAACACATATTAGTTAATGATGCATAGTAACTGTGTACAAATATCTCCCCAAAAAACAACAGTATGTTAATGATGTAATTGACTTGTCCTTATTAATTATCGAAGAACAGCGCAGCTTAACAACACAGCAGATTAATGGACCCATACATCTAAGCATGCCTGTGTGTGTGTGTGTGTGGTGTGTGTGTGTGTGTGGTGTGGTGTGCTGTGTGTGTGTGTGTGTGTAATAAAAGATTTGGTCCCGCAGGGAGCCACAGTGATGAATCCCAGGTGAAAGACTGACAGCAGCTTACTTACATCAGAGCATTTATTAACCTAGAAATAAATAAGACATCACTTCTCAGAGAGCAGCACGCATCCTGAGTAATTACAAGGGAACGTTGTGACACAGCTTGGTATTATAGCAATACCAACCTCGCCCGCTCCCTCGCCCGCTCCCTCGCCCGCTCCCTCATGCTATTTGTTTTAATATCTACCACCACCATCCTCTTATAGAGAAATTAATCATGGAGACCTTTAGTGAAATGAAACCCTCTGGTTGACAATGTGTATTACCATATAATATTGAAAGGCCTTATTGGTCCACCACATATATATTAACATATCATCTGGCACTTAAGACAGGTGCTACTCAATACCCAGCATCACCGCAGTACCACGGCACTCTGCCCAGTATCCCAGTAGAAATGTCACAACAATTCACATTGAAACCTTTTTTGACAGGGGGACCAAACATTGGAATATTACCGCGGACCTACCTTCAGACAGATCCACAGGAATGTAATATAATGTGTGTACAGAACATCTGCCACAACACTTCACAGCGAAAGGAAACATTGGTTGTGATGGTAACTTCTGACCTTGACAAACGCTCTGAAGAAGTAGAGTGGCGGAGCTAATTGGAAGAGCAAAGTAAAATCTTTCTGTGTTCATAATGGCATTTCATTACCTATACAGCACACTTCTTTTGACCAGCCCCATAAGGTGTCCTTATTGACCACCGAAGTAGTGCAGTGAATGTGCGAGTGCTTGAGTTTACAGGAGATTCTGTTGTGAGGTTGTAGTAGATCTTGGCAATACAATATTGAGAAGGGTATTTCTCACTGTCATCATGTGACCCCCCCAAAAAATAGAAGGTTGCAGCTAATCTCAGCCGGAGGGGCTTTACACTTGAGGTTTGCCAACCTAAGCAAACGTGCGGATTACATTACAGTAAATAAATTGGTTATCTTTCAGGGTGAAACCAAACACGTTCTCTGCCTGGGGTCGCTGTGCTGTGTAATGGAACTGACAGGGAGGAACTTCATTAGTGGCGGTAGTAGACTCATCCAACATGTAGCAGGTTTAATACACGTCAGTGTGGACGGTAATACGACGTGTCCAAAGCCAAAGACGAGTTGTGTTTTTAAAAAAAGACAGAGAATTAATTGAGTACAAGTTTCAGGAGACGTCTTCACCACGGTGACAGAATGTTTACTTTGAGCGTCACCAGCCCCACACCGCAACCCCCTTCATACACCTACGCACTCCACGATCTAGCATGCTACCATAAACCAAAATGCAATGTGCATATCTTTATGTATGTCATTTCATGCTGCCAAGAGCAAAAACCTTCAGTTACAGGAGTTTGTGTTAAGGAGAGAGATTCGTTGAAGGACAAACATGTTTCTGCTTTGTGATTTCTGCAAGATAATGATAGCCTTTAATGTGTGACTGCGTGAGAGTGAGAGATCGAAGGGATGATAAGACAGAAAGAAAGACAGAGTGAACAAGAGGGAGGAGAGAACGAGGGAGGAAAAAAAGAGTGGCTGAGAGATAGGAGAATAAGGAAAAGTGGGAAAAAAGAGACAGAGAGAGGAGAGTGCGAAAGCAAGACAACCAGCACTCGTTTGTTTTCATCTAGCCACGTCGCCCCAATCATCACTGTTTCGTATTTATGTCTGCGTGTGTTTGTGTGTCCTGCCTGATCAGTCTCCGCCGGCACCCGGGCTCCTTTGATGCTTGGGATTAGTCACATCATCTTCAGTAACTGTGATGATTGAAGCCACACCTCTCCTGTTCACTATAGCAACACACCGTGAGCCCAGCTCCTCTCCTCGGCTATGGGTTTGTGTGTGTCCTGGAATGTGTGACTAACCCACTAGATGTTCCCATAATGTGTGTGTTTCCAAGGCAAAGCCCTGGTGTGACCTCCCTGAATGACTTCTGTGGTGAACGTGACTTAGTCCTGCTCTAAGAGCTCTGTTGGGGGCTACGGAGGAAGCCCAAACCCCCTCCTATTCCCTACTGAGCGCACTATTTACGACCAGAGCCCAAAGGGAATAGGGTTCCATTTGGGACGGCCCACCTAGCCCTCGGTACACTGTCAGGCTCCAGGCTATGCCCTTGCTTTTACTGGGATTAGAAAGTAAAAGTGAAGCAATTTGCATAATAATAAGATCATTTGTCCCTCTGTCACAGCTCCAAAACAGAAAAAACAAACATCAATTAGCCTGTTGTTATCCCTTGAAGAGGTGCAGACTATTGGGAGGCATGGAGATAGTGATAGCACTAGATAGATGAACCTGGCTGGGGGCGAGGAGCACTGCTCAGCAGAAAGGGAACACACTGCCAAGCCCGCCGAGCCGGGAGCCCTGGGAGTGGTGGAGACATGCATGGGAGCACACACCTACACGCACACCAGAGACGTTATTAGATAAGAGAACGCTTGCTCAGCTAAAATCTGACATGTCCGCCCATTAAAAACATTGAATTTATGCTGATGACTAGTACCTGAGTACCGTTAATTAATATCCAGGTTGCGGTCAAACTTAACAAAGCCCTCTGTTCTTACAATACAGCCCTTGTGCAGTGCTACATACCGCACACACAGAGAGAGAGAGACCGTTTCACATACATGGGTGGTGTGTAGACGTTCCATGAGGTCTCCTTTTCCTTTACAGTTCCTTCTCTACTGGCCCTTGTGGCATTCTCAATGGATTTATTGCGGTTACGAACAGATTTATGGACAGGTTGAAGTGACTGGATGGTCTGACACTGAATTGACTTCTGTCGGGACAGACTTATGTTAGATAATCTTTGGCCTTGAGCAGCATCTTTTTAAGTGTGCGTAACAAAAGCGATAGATAAGCATGATATATAGACCTGTCAGTGAAATAAGGATAGACCCCCCCCAAAATAAAGATGATGAAATTGGCCTCAGACTGAATTTTAGATGTTTTTACATGGTTTGTATGCCAGATACAGTTTCTTAGGTTTTACATTTTTTATGATTACAATCTTGAATCTGGATTTTCTTGTCTCATTTCTGTATCCGAACATTCTCCTACAACTAAAGTTGAAGTAGCTTAAGGACTATGCTGCAATAATTTGTATTTCAAGCCACTATTCTCCTACACCAGACAGACAGCACTTGAATTAGGAAACATATAGCTTGACTCCCAGGGACCTTGTGACGTGTCGCCTGCTTAGTGAATTCCATATCGATAAAGCCAGTGGACAGGCAGACCACGAGGAGAAGGACAATTTTATTTTCTCCCCACGCAGGGCACCTCAAAGTCCTTCAGTTCAATAGAAGTCACAAAAGGTGAAATTGCATTGACATTAAGTACTATGAATCATTCCATCAAATGACTTTGTCGTCAGTTGGTCTAGGCGAGGTAAAGTAAGAAATTACATTAAATGGGCAATCTGTAGTTTCTTTACAGGTGAGTCTCCTAGGAAAATATATTTTTTATCTGAAAGAGACAAGGCCAAAATAGCAGGACATTTTTATCCTTCATTAATTCACAAAGCACTACATTTTTGGAAGACAAAAGAAACTGGGGAAGTGAGTGGGGTCAAAACCTGGACTCCCCCACACACCCCAGATCATTGGCCACCACAGGGTTAACTTGAATACAGCTCAGTCAGAGGGACAAGCTCATGCAATTTCATGCCCTCATGTGTTTTGTTACAAGATGAAGAGACAGAAAACTGGAGCACCAGCAACAAACTAGTGAGGTGATGGTCGGCTATAAAGAATATGGCACACCTGAGTTCACTAAGTGTGTAAGAAATAACTGGCTTGAAAAACAAAGCATATTTATCTGATGGTAGACAAAAACAGAACTGAACACAGAAGATTCTTTCTTCCCAGATTCTTAACAGCTTTATTACAAATTCTAAATGTAGGGCTTGATGTAAGTAGGGCATGTAGGTGTTCCAAACAAGAGCTGTAAATGTGTCTTGTACATTTAGTAGTCCAAGCTTACAAATCAAATGCTGTGTTATTATGCTGTGTGTCTCAAATCACACAAATTATAGGAATAACACAAAGTGATTTTGAGGACTAAAGACACTGTCTGTTTCAGGTGCAAAAGCTGAAAAATCAATTAGGCTAATAGAACCTAAAATCACTTGACACAATGATTACCATCTGACACATTGATAACTATCTGACAGGTAGTTTGTGAACCATAAGACTGCCTGAAAAAATAATCCTCTGTGGACCAGTCTTTGCAACACTATGTCATTATTAAAAGGGAAATACATCAAATTGATACAAAGTTGCAACCCAAGATGTGTTCAACAGATCAAAACACATTTCATGATCTAGATTCTTCAAAGGAACCACCCTTTGCCTTGGTGACAGCCAACCAACATCATGAAGTAGTCACCAGGAATGCTATTCAGTCAACAGGGGTGCCTTGTGAAAAGTGAATTGGTTTAATTTCTTTCCTTCTTAATGCTTTGGGGGTGGGATTACAGAGGATGACAAGGCAGGTAAACAGAAGACTATCATCATGTCTGTACTGGTCCATATTATGTTAAGAACAGCACAAATAAGAATCAAAGAGATACGACAGTTCATCATTACTTAAAGACATGAAGGTCAATCAACAGGGCAAATGTCATGAAAATGTCTTGAAGTACAGTTGCAAAAACCATCAAGCACTATGGTGAAACTGGATCTCATGGTCAAATTGCTGCAAAGAAACCACTACTGAAGGACACTAATACGAACAAGAGACTTGCTTGGGCAAAAAAACACGAGAAATGGACATGGTTGTAGAACCTATAATTGTAAGCTAACACTAAAAACTCAAATCAAAGTTACACCTTTGGATCTGCTTGGAAGCAGGAATTTCTTGCTTACTTTCTACCTGTAATTAATTTAATAATACTTTGGAACAATTTCATTACCCATGTTTTTGTTTGAAGTGCAGATAGCCCTTTTAAGGGAAAGATGAGGGACAGGGATGGAGGTTGAGACATGACATTGAAAGAGAGATGTGGATGAATGACATTATGTGAGACGAGAGATGTGGATGAATGACATTATGTGAGACGAGAGATGTGGATAAATGACATTATGTGAGACGTGAGATGTGGATGAATGACATTATGTGAGACGAGAGATGTGGATGAATGACATTATGTGAGACGAGAGATGTGGATGAATGACATTATGTGAGACAGGAAACGGTGGCTGGGCACAGTTGTTTCCTAATCCCAAGAAATGTCACCTCTGATCTCAATTGCATGACTACACTATGTTGCTCTGTACCAGCCCCGTTACCTTGGCGTTGGCCAGCCGGACCTTTGGAGACACATTTGAAAATCAAATCTCATCACGTTCATTAAGCAACATGACTCTGAATGTTAAGTATGTATGCATCACATCTACCAACAGCCTCCTTCATCCAACAGATTACTCCCCGTGGCGATAAGCACATATACACATACACACACATACGCTACCCCTTCCCACCACAGCCCCACGTACCACCAAATGTATTCTGGGTGTATTCATGAAACAGACTGAGAAATGATTCGGACCAGATGACGACGTGAGATGTGTTTATGTTGTGTTAATAATTGATAGGCTTTCTTCGTTCATTTCCAACCGTGGACATAAATGCATCAAGTTGTCATTTTTCTATCTTTTACAAACAGCATCTGTAGACGCTAAGGTGAGCGGTTAGACAGTGTTTGAGGAGTTCTCCTGCCCTGTAATGTCCTTCTGGGGAGCTCGCTCAGAATGGGTGGGGCAGCACACGCAATACAGGGGTCACGACTACCCAAGCATGGAAGAAGGCGATCAGAGGACAAAAGACATGACCGGGGGTAGAGAGTGGACAAGAGAAGGGGAGCAGAGGACAACAGACATGACCGGGGTAGAGAGTGGACAAGAGAAAGGGATCAGAGGACAACAGACATGACCGGGGTAGAGAGTGGACAAGAGAAAGGGATCAGAGGACAACAGACATGACCGGGGTAGAGAGTGGACAAGAGAAGGGGATCAGAGGACAACAGACATGACCGGGGTAGAGAGTGGACAAGAGAAGGGGTGCAGAGGACAACAGACATGACCGGGGTAGAGAGTGGACAAGAGAAAGGGATCAGAGGACAACAGACATGACCGGGGTAGAGAGTGGACAAGAGAAGGGGATCAGAGGACAACAGACATGACCGGGGTAGAGAGGGGA